>OOFC01033254.1:0-26957 GCA_900323345.1 Pseudochromis fuscus | reverse complement strand
TTTTTTTAGTATGGCGCCAGCATGCGGTCATAGACAGACAGTTAATTAGGGTCATGACCCCAATTCACTCACTTACTCACTTGCAGCACCAGATTGATGGTGCCTGCTGTCAGCAGTGCACCTACCAGTACACAACTGTTAATACACACAGGCTCACACACAGGCCAGATTTTCAATGTATGATCAGTACTTTTTTCTTTGTGTCCAAAATACATTGTCCTGAAGTCAAAGTGCAACAATGTATTTTAATATTCTGTCTAAATGCCTGGATAGTTTTTTTGTTTTACCACTTCTGATCTGTTTATGTTATTAGGTCATTTATTTGATTTTAACTTGAATGATCTATGTTAGCGTGTAAACTTCAGGATCTTTGCACAGGGAGGTGACCCATCTTCATCTGACAGACAGAGGACAAACCAGAATTCATGTGTGAGTGGCAGCAATCCTGACAAACCGCCCGGTTCCTGCTAAAAGAAAAAACACTTTATAACACAGCACTAATGTTGCACAATGCTTCAAATTATAGTTTGTTTTTGGATGGTGCGTTGGGGCTCATCTGTCCATTCAATCTTTTGGCTCTCAGCATCAGGATCTATTTTTTCTTCTGTGGAAATGACAGCAGGAGTTCGTTTGAAAACACTTGTCCTGAAGTGATCCTCACTTACTACTAATACCGAAACCCTCCAAGAACAGGGGGATTTATTCTGAGGTAATCAAAACCACTGAGTTGGGAGGACGCCCAGAGCAAGTCTATAATGTTTACTTTCAGTGGCTGACCACTTATTCAACCAAGGCAGTAATCAGATTACAACTGAAAGAATCTATAATAGATATATGAGGTTTTCATACATAGGGAAAATAGAGAACTTGATTGTTTTGCCTAAAATCTGACTAATTAGTCTCAATAATGTTGTGATTTCTGATCAGTAAAGTCCTTGTGTAACTTTCCCTCAGCTGGGATGTTATTTGGAAGCCGTACCCACTCTGCTGTGTTAACCTGAAAATGTGCCAAACACACAAACACGCACACTCCGCGTGTCTGGCCAGGTTTCGTGCATTTTTTTTTTTCAGTGTGGGTCATGACTCTACTTAGACACGCTATGTTAAGGGGTTTTCCTTTATGATCTCTCCCTCCTTGGCCCTGCCTATTTACGCTCAGTTATGACACCTTCGTGCTCCGCCGGAGAGGGAGAGGTGACAGAAAGATGGATGACCGAGATATTTCCGCACGCAACTATTGTTACTGCCGCGGAGTGCACATATACCGGTCTGCATAGGGACAGAGGAGGGCTTTGGGGATGGGAGGGAGGGGAAACCATTAGCTCAGTTACTAATCTGGTATTCACGCCTGGTGAGGAAGGGAAGGTGATCCAGTAACCCCCCTCTTTACACACACACACCCTCTTACACACGAAATCTTTGTCTCCCCGCCATGCAAACACACACACACACACACACACACAGCCTATGTGAAAGCCTTTTTTCTCCTTCTCAACATGCTTGTGTTGTGGTTGCGTGTGAAAGACATGTCAGTATCGACTGTTCAGCTGATTTTGGTGCTTACGTGGTGGCCCACCCTGACCCTGCTATCTGTTGATTGTGTCTTCTGTTTTGACCTGACAGATTAACTCGACTCTGTCCCGTAAAACACTGCAATCACTTGTTGCTGCAGTCGTTGGCCTTTAGATAAACCAGAGTCTTATCTTTGTAATTATCCCGCGATCGCTTTAAAGGACAGTGAACGAAATGTTTCCATAAAGTGTCACTTTGGTTCTCAGAGGATTGAACTTTAAAGTATAACTTCATGCTTGATTTGAATAGAGCTTCATGTTGGGTTATTGTAATCTCAACTTCACTGTGAATTCATTTGGCATATTTTACACAATGAAATAAAAGGACAGAACCACAAAACAACTATTCTATTCAGATTAATCAAAGTAACATCTGCATTGATTCACTTCACATTTCTGCCGGTAATAAAAATTTCAGCATCATCAGGGAGGTTCTCCGATTACAAGAAAAACCACGATTACTTGTGAAGTCATGAAGAAGAAAACAGAAAGCATCCTCCAGGTATTTCCACACAGTGTAGCCAGAATCTGATGACTCCTTTTTAAGGCTTGCTGACTGTGGTGCATTTACTGGTCTAAGAGCTGTGTTCAAGCACCATGTTGAAGTAGTTTGAATCTACTTCACTTTCATTTTACTTCCTTTTGTACTTCATATACTACACTGTAACTCCAATACCTCAATTCAGATTCAGATTATACATCCAACCACTGCACAACTGTACTTGGTGAAACTAGTTCCACAAAATACTCACATCCTGTTATTAAACTTTGGGAACTTTAAAACCATTTTTTTTGCAAAAACTTCTATACTTTCATTAAACTGCTATTGTTACATTTCCATGACCACATCACAAGTTTTATGACACACTTCTTGTTACAAAAGAGCAAGAAAGTCACATGGGAACTTGGTGCTAATATAAAAAACACCTACTTTGAATAGGCAAAAAAAACACTGACATCAAACATTATGTATATGTGTATGTAAGCACCAATCAGGCAGAGTGTTGTGTGTAATCTTCAACAGCAACCTAATGAAATAAGTACTTTTACACACTGTACATAGCAGAGAGTTAAACAGTGTTTTACCATCAAACTGAGGACTTTGCTGATATCGTGTGAATCATAAAATGTACTTTCGTGGAGCATCATGTGCATCTGTGGAGCATCTGATGTGATCATTACCACTCTCAGCTCCGTAGTCGTTCCCGTGCACAATCCAGCGAAGGCGATACGCTGTAAATTTGTATTAGGTCATAGGCAACATTCATGTGAGGTGTCATGACCTGCAGCCCAAAATAATCCTATTAAGGTTTGCTCGATGGGGCACACGCAAAGCCAGGAGCCCGTTCACTGGGCTTCTACTGGTCAAGCTGTTGTTCTCTTTTACAACTAGATTTGTGTTGCAGTGAGGTTTGGCTTGGTGGGTTTACAATAAGTAGAGGAGTATCTTCTGGGGGTCTGGAGGAAAGTTTACAAATGTGAAAACCCTGAACCTCTGGCCTGTAGAGACGTACCAACACTGAGGACTGAGAGTCAGAATATTTCAGCTTCATTTGGAGCATGAATCAGATGAAGCACCTCGATCATAAATCGTGCAAAAGACAAGGGACTCTCCACTAACGGAGAAGTAGCGTGACATTTAAATGTGATACCTATTAGATCATTGAAGGGAAATTCCTTTTTTGTTTTTCCAGTTCAGAATCAGGTGAAGACTCCTTTCAATAAGGCAGCTGCTTATCAGATGGATTAGGTAATTATTGTGGGAAGTATTACTCACAAACAACACAAAAACACACAGAAAGGAAACTATTTTTTAATTTTTGTATTAATAATTTTGCTTGTACTCATGTATGTGGGTATTGTCTATACTGTTTTTGTTTGTTTGCGGGTATTGTGTACGGGTTTGTTTTGCTTGAATGCAAGTATTGTCATTTCTGATTTTTCTTTGTTTTTTCTCTTTTCTTTTTCTTTGCTCAAATCTTTTCTCCTTTTACCTGTTTGTTTTTTCTTGAAAAGCCCATCCAGGGACAAGAGTTGCAAATTAGCTTAATGCTACATACTCTCTGTGTAACTTATCAGATTTTATTCTATGTTCAATGCAGTGTCCCTGACAAATAAACTAATAAATAAAATAAATAAAATAATTTTCTCAATGGGGAGGTGGTCGTATAGTGATTTTAAAGCAGCTCTGAAGGAGGTGTAGTCCGTGTTGTGTAACTTTTGATGCACACATTTGTCTAAAAAAATGCTAAAATAAAAAAAAACTTGTGTAACTTCTAAAAAATACAACAAGCATGTTTTGAAACAGAGTTTTTTGTTGGGGGTGGCTACCATGAATTTCTTATTCTTATTCAAAAAGTTTTATAGCCTTATGACTGATGCTAAATCATGAAAACCACCACAAAGAAAAAAACAACCTCCTGACAGCACTGGTATGCAAAGAAAGACACACACACACACACGGCAAAGCGGAGGTACACACCTGCTCTGAAGGTGTGTGCGTGACAGCCTTTGCGTGAGTAGAAACTAACAACCTTCACAGTCATTACACCTGCTTTTATGTCCAAGAATTCTTTAAGAGCTATATGGCTATGGGCAAAACTTTTTTTTTTTTCCTGTGTGTTTTTTTCCCCTCACCAGTTCAGTGAAATGGACGCACGTGCACCAAACAGCTCCAGGCCGGTGTCCAGCCCTGCGATCTGTCACCACCCAGCTCTGCTTTCCCCTGTGGTCATGTCTACAGACTGCTTTGGATCCATACAGTAGCACTGCTGATCACTTCCAGTAGTAGCCTGTAATCTCTTTAATCTTTATCAGAATTAGTAGACTACCACACCATGGGATCTCCCCCTTGGCTCACTCCCGGGCCTCCACACATCCTTCCTTCTGTTTTCACACAAAAACAAACGTCTGTCTCTTCCTGCTCTTCTGAGTTTGTTGTGTCTTGGACATTGGGGCTTGGGCAGCAGCGAGGAATATGAACCTAAAATGTGAATATGTGGAGATGAAGTGCAGTGTTGAGCCCAGTCGTGTGACATTTACAGTCGCTCCGTCTCCAGTCGTGCTCACCTGTTGTGATCTGACACACGCTCCTGCAGCCTGAGTGCTCAGTAAGAATGCAGCCAGCTCTCACCTGCAGGCGGTCTGCACAGAATCACAGTCACATTCATCTTTAATCAGGTTCAGTTTCATCCCTGGGGAGCGCTCACACTCAACACACACAACTTACAACTGGAGTTTGAACAATGTCCATCAGAATCACTCCAGGTAATAAGTATAGTAACAGGAATTTATTTTGACACACTGCTCTTGATTTCAGAATTATTCATGGGTCATTGCACTGTGCTGAAGTTAATCTGTGCTGCACCTCAGGTCATTGATGTTATACCTGCTGGAAGATGTGGTCTCCCTTACCCACTGACCCAGCTTATGATTGCAGCTGTGAGGTGGCATATGTAAGGCTGCAGTGTAATCCTGAGCTATATGAACGATATTAGACATTTTGTGGAAAAGAGCTTTATGGCTTTGTTTTCCGTAGACTTGGTTATACAACCTAATTATATAATAAAATTATAGATATCGTCAATAATCCACAGCACACACGCGCATAAGTGTACTTTCCTAAATTAGCCCCAGTATTTTTCCCCACTGGTCTGACATATTGTACTAAAATGTACGAGTAGTTGTCCCCAGTGCCTCCCTCTACCCTCCCCAGCGATCCCAGCCTTCTTTCGGACCCGCTGCGTGACTGAAACGGGGACTAGTTCACCTCGTTTCTAAGTTCTCGTAACTTGTTTTGCCTTGTTTTGGTGGGTTCTCGCCTGTGTGGCTGCTCAGTCCGGCCCCACCGTGTTGCATGACTGCCATGAATGAAGCCTGAGTGGCAGATTGCATGACTCCAAAGCCCCAAGATCCTCGCATTTACAGAAGCTATAGCGCGCAAATATGTGCACCTTCGTGCCCAAGCAGGGAAAAAAAGAGAGTCTGCGTCGTGCGCTCTTTGTTCCGCAAGTTTAAAACCCTTGTGTCTTTTCCAGAGGCTGCTGCCTTCGCGTGACTTGACCAAGCAGATTTAGGATTGTCCAGAAGACCGAGACCCTCCCCTCTGGACGGCAGCTCCGCTTCTCACGCAACCTGCAGCACCAGAGGCGCAGCGCCGAGGCGCACGGCGAGAGTCCCCGGAGAGGCAGCACACAGTCCCGGAGGATCAGGACGGTGCTGGGCTCCGCGGATTACGCGAAATAAATGAACAAACAAAAGTTTTGCCTGCCGGACTTTTTTTTAAGACTTTACATTTCCTCATGACTTTATAGCTTCTTAAACTTTTGGATCACAGTGTTCAAGCGGTTTTGCGTAAACCTAAGAACACTATTAGTAACCCATAATGTGCCAAGTGTAATTTGTAATCCCAAAGAGTAATAGAAAAAGAAGATTTCATATTGGAACCAAACTTCTTACCAGTAACTTTCTGTGATTACTTCATCCTCCAAAACTGAAAACGCGTGTCTTGGACTCATTTTCTTTAAAGGGGATGTATTAAAGGAAATTTGTTGACAACCAATGTCTCTTCTGCTTCTACCCTCAACTCACATTTGTTTGTTTATTTAGTCATTTAATTTCATTTTTTTTTAAATTAAGGTTGAAAAGCAATTTCAGGAAATATCGCAGCTCTTGTGTTTACAGTTGATGGCGGTATACGGTTTATTTCAAATGTATAAACAAAAGAAAATAAGCAGTTACAATGCAAGACGTACTTGCTAAGCTTCAAACCCAAATCACAAGTGCCTTGAGAAAACGCTCTGCTTCCCTGGGGCATGTTTGTTGCAAAAGAAAAAAAGTAGCATTGATATTATATCAGTGATCCACTTAAACAAAACACAGAGACATTCACAGAAACACAGACAGAAGTTTGTTTGTTTTTTTTTCCCACAAAAAGGCAATAACGTTCAGTGTGTTCAAACTTTACTCTCCATTTTCATGACCCTATTCTGACCCAATATGATGGACTGTCTAAATCTGAGTCTTCAGTGGTTGACTTTCCCCAAAGGTCAGATGCACAGATTATTTTCACGGCCAAACAACGTATTTAAGGACCTTCACCTGAAGGGTTCACATCATTCAAACAACTATTGATAGTAAACAACAGAAATATCTTACAAATGTGTAATTATCTGAATAATACTGATCAAATAGGACTCACCATAAATTAAAGCTATGATAACATCTGTTGTAAAGCCAGTTAATGAACATCTGGTGAGTCTTCATGCAAAAGCAGGTCAACTAGTGAAAATATTGTAAACTATTTTCCTTATATGACTGTGATGACAGAAATCGGAGGTCTCGAGAGCCAGGGGTTTTTTCTCCATCGCTGAGACACATTTTGGTAATTTTAGTTGATCCGTGCGCGCGGACAGAGAAAAAAGGGGGTGAAACTATTAAATATTAAGTTTTAAAACTCAACAGCAGATAAATTGATTATTTTTGATTTATAAGTTGAACTTTGAGTTGTGCAGGGTTTTGACACTTTCATAAAAAAAGGTGAAATTTTAGGGAATTCGACCTAAAATAAGTTTATTCTAAAGCAAATATCTTAAATGTGATTATTAATGACAGTGAGGAATGGTATTGAACTCGTCTACCCTTTCACTTCCAGCAGTGCAGGGCGCTCGCCCCCCTCCCTCTCTCCCCAGCATCCTCTTCAAAGGAGAGGTGAGGGTTTGATCACTGCGCTCTCACGCAACTGGTCAATCTTTAACTCCAGCGGAGAACTAACAGGTACAAGCACGCAATGGCATCTAACTGTTTTATCAGGACTTAAACCTGCCTGGGAGGTTACTGTGGGAGGTTGTCACAAACTCCTGTTCTCAACCCCAAACCTTGATTTTTTTTTTTTTTTCCAGGCAGAAAAGCCAAGACTAACAAAAACTTTGGCACTCTCTCAGTCACGTAGCTGTCCTTTTGCAGTTCAACACGTTATTATTTCTTATTACAGGTGAAAAACTACCTGATAGATTAATAAAATACTATAGGACAGCAATGGTATATTTTTCCACGCATTAGACAAAACTTTACTCATTCTTGGCCAGTGAAATCAATTTCCATACCACCCTGATAACAAGCTTTTCCAAAAATAAAATAAAATAAAATAAAAACTTAAGTCAGTTTAAAATCACAATATCACATTTAAGTGTCGACGTATCAGCTTTCTATCAATTTATTGCTCTTTGCTCAATGACTTCTCTGTATAGTAAAGCCATTAAAATCCAGGTGGATATGATAAATTAATCACAATATAGTTCGATGAATTAGTTTTACGCATCAGTAAATATAACTCTGATTGTAATAACATTGGTAAGAATGAGCAATAAACACACACTAATTGAAATAATGAAATATGAAATGCCCATATTTTCCAAAAAGACAAAAGATCCCGTTTGCAAATCTTGCAGCAACTCAGTCTAAGTAACAGTAAGTGAAGTATTAAGCCGAATGTTATCGCAGATTGAAAATGATTTTATAGCGTTGGACATAATAACCCACAAAGGTTATTATGCCTCGCGTGCCCATAAACTATAAATCATAAAGTTATAAAGTCACAAAGATCCAAGACTTCGTGAAACTAATTGTCTGTGCGTGTCTTGTGTGCGTGTCTTGGTCAGACAAAGTCACGCACACATACACACCTTTTTTCTACTCTAAACTTCATTCATGACAAACACAGAGTGAGAAGGGGAGGGGGGGATTACGTCACGAACAGCAGCCAATGAATCTGCGGAGCGCACTATAAAGCAAGAGTCCACTCTCTGTTTTAGAGACATAAAGAGAGTAAACTCGGACAAAAAGTTTACTGAACGATATCCTGGGATCACAGCACTGCTCCTCTTCTTTCACCACTTGACACAGGTAAGTTTGATACATGCATCTGCACTTAACAACAGACTGATTAATAATAAAAGCAAAATGATGAGTGTAGATTATTCTGAACTTTGTGCGAATATATTTGCAGTTGCATTTTTTTAAAGCATGTTCCTGCAGTAATACTGTAAAACTCTTATACTTGCAGCACAGACCGCTACTTTGCATGTTATTCAAGTGTTGTGCTGCATGTGAACATACAGTGCCAGTTGTCACCCACTTCAAACTTTGTGGTGCATGCAGTCAACATGTTACACAACACTTCTTCTCACTGTCTTCACTGCTCTGATGCCGCTCCTATTTAATTTACAGGTAGTGCACAAACCAGAAAAGCTGTCATCATGGCTTTAATGATATTGCCAATCATTGGATCGCTGTCGGTGACTGAGGGTTTACTGGCCGTGATAACGGTGTGTGTGGTCTATCTGCTCCTCAATTTTTATCGCAATGACATTCCCGAGGGGCTTCGTCGGCTCCCGGGCCCAAAGCCACTGCCCATCATTGGGAATGTGCTGGAGGTGGGCACCAAACCTTACCTGAGCCTGTCTGCCATGAGCAAGCGCTACGGCAGTGTGTTCCAGATCCAGATCGGTATGCGTCCTGTGGTCGTCCTGAGTGGAAACGACACGATTCGACAGGCTCTCATCAAACAAGGAGATGAGTTTTCAGGCAGGCCGGATCTGTACAGCTTTCGTTACATCAATGATGGTAAGAGTCTGGCCTTCAGCACGGACCAAACCGGCGTGTGGCGCGCCCGCAGAAAGTTGGCCTACAGCGCACTGCGCTCTTTCTCCACCCTGAAGGGCACGACCCCAGAGTACTCCTGCATACTGGAGGAGCACATCTCCAAAGAGAGCGAGTATCTGATCGAAGAGATCAACGCTGTCATGAAGGCTGAGGGCAGCTTCGACCTCTTTCGCTACGTTGTGGTCTCTGTTGCCAATGTGATCTGCGGCATGTGCTTCGGCCGGCGCTACGACCACCATGACCAGGAGCTGCTCAGTTTGGTGAACTTCAGTGATGAGTTCGGACAGGTGGTGGGCAGCGGCAACCCAGCAGACTTCATCCCTCTGCTCCAGTTCCTGCCCAGTCAAACCATGAAGAAGTTTGTTGACCTCAACACCCGCTTCAACACCTTTGTCCAGAAGTTGGTCAGTCAGCACTATGCCACCTATGACAAGGTACAACACATCATCATAACACATGTTTTAGTCTATTCTTCCCATGACTGTGTAGGTGAAGTTTTATTGACATGGTCCAATGTTCTGCTTTCAGGACAACATCCGAGACATCACAGACTCCCTCATTGATCACTGTGAGGACAGGAAGCTGGATGAGAATGCCAATGTCCAGATGTCAGATGAGAAGATTGTAGGAATTGTCAATGACCTCTTTGGAGCTGGTAAGTTGAATTTATATGTGCACAAGAATCTGATAGAAAGTTTTAGAACTGAAAAAGACATGTCCTCACAGAGCTTTTTTTCTCTTATAGGTTTTGACACCATCTCCACTGCAATGTCCTGGTCTGTGATGTACTTGGTTGCCAACCCAGAGATCCAGGAGAGGCTTTACCAGGAAATCAGTATGTACAATTTAGTTCTCTCATAATTAATTTATCTTGCATGACAGAAAATTATTTAATAGTAATTAAACCACAGCTTCAATAAAGACTGAAAGTAAACAGGTCATTCTTAGTGATAAAAGGTAATTTTATCTCAAAGCTTAATGCATGATTATAATTGTATAGTTAGAGAGGGCTATATGGTGCAATCTCCATCCTAATCCTGCACTAATATTCAATTAACTCTTGTCATTTCCAGAGGAAAAAGTTGGTCTGGATCGTACTCCTACTCTGTCTGACAAAAACAACTTGTGCTATCTGGAGGCTTTCATCCTGGAGTCGTTACGCCATTCTTCATTCCTGCCCTTCACAATCCCACACTGGTGAGGCCCGTGCAATAAAGTGCTTATAAAAATGAACTCTTAGCAACATGCTATGCATCACAGACGGACACAGAAACATGATTGTCACAAGCATAGGAATGTATGTACCACAAACCTGTAAAAACACAATGGGCTGACAGCTTCTCTCTCTTTTTTAGCACTTCGAAAGACACATCACTGAATGGCTACTTCATTCCAAAGGACACTTGTGTCTTCATCAATCAGTGGCAGGTCAACCATGATCCGTAAGTTGGTTTTTACAATGTTTTTTAAAAACATATTTACTACTTCACTTTCAAAGAAGACAGGTCTTGCCAAATTAGGAAAATAAACTTGTAATTTGTTATGCTTTCAAATTGATTTGTTCAGCCTATTTAATTTCTTTATCCTCTGCACATTTCAGTGAGCTGTGGAAAGATCCATCCTCCTTCAACCCAGACCGTTTCCTCAATGCTGACGGCACTGATATCAACAAGCAAGAGGCAGAGAAGGTGATGACTTTTGGCATGGGAAAGCGCCGCTGCATTGGTGAGGTCATTGCAAGAAATGAAGTCTACCTCTTCATGGCAATCCTCATCCAGAAGCTGCACTTTAGCACCATGCCTGGAGAGCCAGTGGACATGACCCCAGAATATGGGCTCACAATGAAGCACAAACGCTGCCACCTGAGAGCCACAATGCGAGCGAGCAGTGACCACTGAAGCAATTTACAGTGAACAATGTATGACTCAATATGTGGTGTAAGTTGACTCTCACACTGTAATGATCACAGTCAAGTAAGGAGTCAGTGAAAGAAACATCTTTCTCAGAATGTAAGGCACTGGATGTCAAATTTGATCAAGGTAATGGCATTTAAGCAAATAAGTGAACTTTGCTTGTCACAGATTGTCAGAGATGTCTAAGTTGTGTCTATCTCAGTTGTGTTTGGTTTGAGATATTTCTGGATGTGCTTGCTGCTTCTCAATGAAGTATGAGGAGGATTCTCCTGCTGTGTCTAAACTGCTTCCATTCAGAAAAGACAAAACACACAAAGACTTTGCGTTTGGGACGAACAATATGTTTTACTGGATGGAGATTACAAAGTAGGACACTGCAGCCTACGTTTGTTTCCCCCTGTGATAAAGGACGTTGAAGTGAACAGATATTATCTTATGATACTATTCCCACATGTAAGCTAATTATTTGTATTCCATTATACTGTGGATGTAAAACACTGAAGCTATATTTGTATCCCAAAATGTGATTTTATGTGTATATCAAGATTTTTGTATTTTATAAAGTAATTTTTCTGATCTGAGTGTTTGTATATGTTTGAGGTGAAATAGTTTTGCTGTACATCTATATGTTTTGTCAGGACACCAAAAGTGATTTTGCAACTAATTAGTGGGCCATACAATTTTGTATGTCTTTCTCTAATGTATCAATGATTGTACACCATGTAAGGGCTTGTAATCAGAACATCTTTTAATCAGCCACACAAATAAAATAAAGTTTTTAAAGAAGTGATGAAAAGACTATTGTATTGTTTGCTTTACACACATATACACACTGATAAAAAATAAATGTAGACCGAATTCAGAATAAGTCAGAATATTGAGCTCTCACACGAACCAATTTAAACTACAGACAGGAGGGAAAAAAATCACAACAAACCCACGTGGGAGATAACGGACGTGACGTCATGACGTGACGTATCAACCCGGAACCCAAGCACAAACAACTGATTGAGTTCTCTGGCTTTCCTTGACATCTCACTACAGATTTTTCTACCAGGTAAATCTCCTAATTTTCGACGAAATATTCTCAGGTTTATATTTACAAAAAACAGGAACGTGTTAAAACTTTGCAACAGTCTGTGTAGATATAAAAACAAACAAAAACAAACATTAGACGCGATGCGAAGCTAGCCGTCAAGCTAACAAACACAGTTCACTAGTTGTTGTGATATCCTCCAGATTTCTTTGAATACTACCCTCGTTTGGGTTTCACACTTAGAGTTATTCCTCCTCCAGGTTTTTAATATTCAAGCATAAGATTCACACAGCACACGTTGTTACACAAGCGGTAGCTCGACAATGTTTCTACAAAGTTCGGGAAACAGTGGAGTATAAAGGAGGATTATCTTTTATTTTCACATCACCCAACAAGAAGCTTAGGCTAATTAAGTTTCTATTTTAGTAAATGCATTTTGTGTCCACGTTTCTACTCTTCGTCGGTGGAAGAAGCTGAAGTAGCAAATGTGGAGTTATTTTAAGTTACATTGTTACATGGAGTGAACAGTGTTTCTTTTAATGCCCCAGAGCAAGGACGACAGATAATGATGAATTTAGAAATACTAAGGCTGTAAGTTCCCCTAAAGAAATCCTCACCACAAAATTGGATAATACATCTAGAAAAAGGGAATTCTGTTTTTATACGGTGCAAATTATTGACGGTTTTGCTTATTTAATCACCCATAAGCAGCAGATTTCCAATATACTGAGTTTCAGAGGCTTTTTAGCAGCCTGTAATATCCACCACCTCCCAGATCATGAATGGCTCTAATATCATGTTTCTCATTTGTGTTTTTGTACCACAGGATCACCGTGAGCAGAATGGCAACAGACTGGCTGGGTAGTGTTGTGTCTATAAACTGTGGGGTGACATTGGGAGTTTACCAGGGAGAGGTGTCATCTGTTGATCACGCCAGCCAAACCATCTCATTGAAACAGCCCTATCACAATGGGGTCAGGTGTCCTGTACCTGAGGTCACATTCAGGTAAGAAGAAAAAGGAGATGCTACAGCTACACTTCTGCTTTCACAGGATTTCACACTTCCTCTTTGGCAGATGTTTGGTTTTTTTTTTTCCTTCAACCACATGTACGATGTTTCGAAAAAAGTAGCTATATCCCATGCAAATTTTTGGCTCTTTGGACACATTTGGACAAGCAAACATTCACCCACTAGGAATAATTGACACAAACCGGATATTTTTTAGTCATCTTCAGATAGATTAAAATAAAACACATGGTAAAAGATCCCTTCTCACTGGTGAAATGTTACTTAAACCTCTGACATTTCCAGTTGTGGATGCCTGTATGTCTGGCAAAATGACTTAATAAGAGTCTTAACTTATTCCAAATAATCTTTTCACTGCAAGAAAAATAATGTGCAAGTTTTGTAGATTAGAAATGACATATGTAGCATGTTGCCAATGCTACATATCAGCAAAGCACAGGCCTTCTGCAATAATTTGCTTTGGACAGGCAGGTCAAAGATAGAGTTGTTTCCACAGTCCCAGCAGACATGTTTGACACACACCAAAAAAACATATATAATCTTGTATATCTGTCTCTCTGTGTATATCCAACGTGTGTGTGTATGTAAATATTACAGTGTAGCACATATTCCTTCTTCCCTTTCCCTGTTGAAGCAAATTTAGCATTGAGAGTTGAAAAAGCTCTAATTCCACTGCCTGCGATATACTTGCTGCATCACTGCACATGTGAAAATAAAAATTGTGAATCTTGAACTTGAAGCATGGAGGTAGACATGTTGAGGTTTGGAGTTGCTTCACTGCCTCTGGGGCTGGTCAGCTTGCAGATATTGATTTATCTATGAATTTTACATCACATCAAAGACTTTAAGATTTTTCAGTCTGAAAGTTAAAGTTGAGTGAGAAGTTTCTCAACAAAATAATGACCATAAGCACACCAACAAACCCACCAAGGAGTGGCTCAGAAACAAGATAAAGAGGGTTGTGGATTGGTCCAGTCAAGACAAAAAGCCCAGATTTGAATGTCATTTAAATGTTGTGGGTGAATCTGAAACAAGCAGTACATGCAAGAAAACCCTCAAACATCAAGCAACAAGTTTTCTAGGAGAGTCGATATCAGATACTGTGGAACTATCATATAAAATCCCACTAGAAGTTATTTCTAGGTTCTTAGCCTTGGATTTCATGGGATAATATTACATCTATTGATATTTTAGTTGAATAAAGCCAACAAACATATAAACCACCTTTATCTATAGGCACTTCATCAAGGAAGAAAAAATATTTGCTTGTCCAAATATGTGAACATGACTCTAACAGTGCAGTTTATCATTAAAGCAATTTGTTTTAATATTAGACTGTAAATTCTACATATGTAAAGAGGAGCTTTGGCATTTGAGAATGTGTGGGGACCATGCAAGAAGAGATGATTATGTCAGCATACTATTTTTCCTTTCTTCTAGTGCCATGGATATCAAAGAATTAAAGTTCCTAGATATCCAGAGTACAGTCAGTAAGTCCAGCTCTGGGCAGGGGTCTGCAGCAGAGTCCAGCTTGGTATCAGCAGGACGCCATGGCCAGAGCAGCAGAACTACTCACTCTCATGCAACAAGCACCAGCTCTCATTCCAGCGCCGCTCCCATCACCATCCTGCGCAGAGGTAGGCGGTTGGATGGCCTCGAGTTTAATCACCCCATGGATCATTTTCATTGGTAGAGACCATCGTGAGCAAATATTGAAATTCACAATGATTAATGAGTAATGTTACATAATCATTTATCATTAATTGGACATTGATGCTCTGAAAGGTTAGAGAGAGTGTAATGATCAAAATACACTGAGATTAACCAGTTTGATTGAACTGGTGAAGGTCTTTTGTGTGATTAGCCTCAATATCAAGTCAGTAAAAACTTATTTATTCTATTCTATATGTGTTATTTAGTCTATATTCAGCTTTTTATCTCGGTCACGTTCAATCTAATTGATCTTTGTTAAAGCAAAATTAAATGAATGCACTTGAATTTACCTTAGAAAACCTTAGATTCCCAACTGGTTTTCCATCATTCTGGGACCTATGTAACCATGAAAATACTATTTAATTTGCTCCTTTAAAAATGAAAAAACTTAAACATATAAACATCAGTTATATGGCACCTGGAATCACCACCATGGACTAAACTGTGCTCTCCAAGTATGAGTTTATTTTGCAAACAGCATCAGATGTTTTGTACAGGAAGCTTGTGACCTCAACACTCATGTGCAGATCAAACTGCACGTAAGCACTGCCCCTAAGATGATTGTGCATAATACAACAAGAGTGACAGGCTATTTTACAATCAAGACAGTTTGACGTAGGATTTTAATAAAATGGAAATCCCAGTTTATTTTGAGGCTTTTGCTTATTCACTGTGAAGCTGCATTTTCTACTTGTCAAATCACAGAAGAAGACTATTGTTGCAGAGTGTATATTGAGAAGGATGCACTACGTATCAGGAATTTACCACAACGATGGCCATACAGGACTCTTCTGTAGGAGGGCAGAGAACAGACATTGTTTAATTGACAGAAGGAAATGTGACACACAGCAGTGTCACATTTTACAAAATGCAAAGTCACTCAGCATCACTGGTTGTCATTGTGCAACACCAATCTATTCTGGTCTACAATAATGAATAAAAAAGGAAGTCACTTTTGTTGGCACATCAAATGATTTGGGGTGAAGTAAAGTTGTCAGATATCAGCTGATTCATTACTTTTCACATGAGAAATCAGAAATGTCCAATACCACGAAAGACTTGACACAGAAATGTGCTTTGGTTAGTGTTACTTCTCTTGAGTTTCACTGTACAGATTGAGAGTGTGAAGCAGGATTTGTAACATTACAACTAGTTTTGAATCCAGTCCAATAAATAATAATCCTGTGTGACATATAAACTTGTTTCGACCGAACACTCAATGTATTAGTCACTGTACAGCCATGAGTAAACATTCAAAATAAACCATGTTCATAAGTTATGGATTTTTCAGTTTAGTGCCATAAAAAATTCAGTTTCAATTATTTTATTCAAAAACTACATCAAACTTAAGTTGCAAATTAAAGCAGTGTATTTTTACTCTTGTTCAAATATGTCATCTTTAATGAACAACACTGGCAATATTCCTGTAATAGGACAAAATCTAACATTGTAGCAGTTTAAAAAAATTACAGTTGCCCATGTCCTGACCAGGTTTGAGGAGGATCTGGTCACTATTCAGCTACAGTGGAAAAAACATTGAAAAGTTTATTGCAGTTAAGAGTTAAGTTTACATTTATACCACCAACTTCTCTGCAAGTCTGAAGACATGAATGACAAAGTAAGTGGAATGCAGTCCAACAGAGTGTCCCCAGCCTAAACAGTCTACCATTGTGAAGCTTATATTATTGTTTATATTGCAGCTCAGACTGTGCAGTAGAGGGGCTGATTCAACTGTAGTACTATGTCATGTCATGCTTTGTGGTGTTGGTAAGCAGATGACTTGTATGTCACACACTCATTTGTCATGATTTATAACAATTAGTGTCCACTGCTCCTCTTTGGCAGATGAACCTTCATATCATAAATATAGTTTGCGAAAATTCCAAGTCGCATGTGGTGAATTGCCAGCCCAGTGCTGCTGCTTTGACTGATGTTGATACTGAAACACACATCTGCAATCTTCTGTCCCAAGTTGGACGTGTGTTACTCAACCTTCCTGATTAGATAAAACATAAGAACAGCATTTCCTGCAGTCAACATGCAGTCATCAGGAAGTCTGCTTGGACAGCTCTGTGGCCTCTGCTGGGATCCGTTAAAGCCAGTTCACTTTCACACTCAGGATCCCCAAACAATGGAGGAGCCAAAGGTTAAAAAACTGGCTAATGGACACTGCGTAATGCTCTTCAGCGTGATTGCAGAAATGAGCCACTGTGCATGGAGAATTGCACAATAGACAGATGTTATTCTTTCCTCCTATTTCATTTCATTTAATGAGTAAGTCAGTAGTATTCATAACTTGTGACCCTGCGTGTCGCTATTAAGAAACATGAGCTTGGGACTGAGCAGCGTCTCGTTATAACCCCCCCCCCTAAGATCCTCATAGCGTGCTAAACGCTTCTACTAAAGTTCCTCTTTACAATATGTGTGTGACTAAAATCAATAAACAATTCCCCTCCCTCTCGGCATCTGCTCCTAAAGAGAAGGTTATGTAAAGCCTGGCTTTCGTGCCTTGGTGCCCTCTTGTCCTCTCTCCCCATCTCCTCTCCCTCTCTCGCTCCTGGCCGGCACAGGAAACCGACACCCCCCCTCCCCGACAGGAAGCCATGTTGTCCCAGTGTGCTCGGAAGGCCAGAGCGATATCAATTGTGGAAGCAATGTTTACCTTCAGAGTTTTTATTTTAATCTCTTGCTCCCAGGCTGGTGGCCAGGGAGCTAATGCCCAAATTGCATGGGGCCAAAGTGCTGAGTGGCTTGGGCAGGGCTGGTCCTTTCACACGCAATGCCATGCTCCCAAGAAGCCCCCGGCCACAAAGAAGGGAAAACAGGGTGGGCTGTTGCTTATACAAGCTCACGGAGCCCAGCAATGGTTTCTGAGTATCTGCCATTGATCTTTCTGGGAGAGTAGAGTGGAAATTTAGAAACTTCTTGCTTTTGTGAATGATGCAAACTCTTCCAGAAGCACAGTTGAATTCAACAGATCTCATTAACCGGGCCGTCTGAAGGAGTAGCTGCAGACTCTGCCCTTATGAAAAGTGTTCTCATAATCAGCATGCTACCTCTTTAAATGGAGTGAAATCATATCCAGCCAAGTGTTTTCCCCATAAACCCCTCACTTCAGAAAATTTGAAACTTTTATATACTGTGGAAATGTTGTGCACACAACTCCATGCCGGGAACTTCCCAGTGTGATTACAGACTTCCACCACAGCAACGCCTGTGTGTTTTAAAAGCCTTGTCACAGGCACGTCATCTGTAGTGACTGAGGCGATGAAGAACGTTATGTTCTCAGTTCAGGTTTTCCAAACTGGGTCAGTCATTGAAACCAAGTCAAGTTTCTCATGTGTAGTAGTATAGATAGTTCAATTTGTGTGTTGTGCTGTGGTTAATTAGCATAGCTGTTGTCCTGCAGCAGCTCCTTGTGTCATTTTTGACTAAATGCTGCTGACACACGTCACTTTAGACCTGAATTTGATGATGCATTGACATCGAATTGCATTTACCTCCCCCCATTCTGTTCAGTGACAGTGTGTAAACATGCACTGTCATCATCACTCTTCACACCTCAATGACTGATTCCTCCCTGTGGGCAGTGATGATTTATACCAGAATTTTTATGAATGAGACGTCTTGAAAATGACATTTTGTGGTGGTGAGTTTGTCTAAACTCAAATCAATGAGCTGCACTGTGTCTGTCTACTTGTTATTCATTAGGCTGTTTGCCTTGGAGCTGTGCCCAGTTCATTCAGATTTTTTGATTCATAGCATGACAAAACACTTCCTTGTAAATAAAGACGTTGCTGGCTTGCGGTAATGAGGACGCCGACTTTTATCCCCGTTCACACAGTGTGCACTAATCCACCTCCTTCTTCTCTGACACTTTGGACCGGTCTTGGTAATTTTATAGATGATGGTGATTACTGAACAGCACACTCGTCTGAGCTTCGGGGGGAATTAGACGCCGTAATGTTGACGCACCACCTCGCTGCTGAAGGAAGGTGCGAAAAGAAAAGTCCCAGCCCTGTTTGTAGTAGTAGTGGTTGTAAGGCTGTATTTCTTTATTGAGGCAGGTGTCATATTAGCTCACAGTTTGTTAGCAGCTTTGTATTGACGCCAGTGTACTATGACTGAGCCTCCCAGTGTCTTGCGTGAGAGAGGCCAAAGTACCTTAGCTGTCACAGTGACAGTAGCGTGCGACTGTGCCTCTCTGTCTCCTGGTTAGCGTGAGAGCTGTGGATGGTTGGGGTTGAAGGCCAGGTTTTTCCAGTTTTTCTTTTCTTTTTTTTTTTTTTTTTTGTTCTTGGTTCATTTTGTTTTTTTGTTTGTCCTTACATGTATGTAAACTTTATTGAGCACCGCTCAGTGGCGTTTTGTTCTCAGAGAGGATAAGAAAACATATACCAAATAAAAAGGCGCAGAGTCAGAATTTGGAACTGCTGAGTGCAGGAACTTATCGTGTGTAAAATATACCATTTACAACACAATAACGTACTGTTAAAGTGCTGTAACTTTTTTCCGAGGTGATTAATGTGAGCAGTGCTGAAATAAAGAATATACATTTGGAGTTATTTACATTTAAAACCAATATAGACCTGTTAAAGATATTCCTGGGATCCAGACTACAGGCTGTGTGTCATTTATTTATTGTTTACACAACTAACTCTGCACCATAACAGACATGATTTCATCTACCTTTTTTCAAATTAAGTTTGAGTAAAATCAAATTTTGAATGGAGCCTTTATCGCCGTGCTTAACCATCCAATGACCTGAAATAATCTTTCTCTGTGTTGTTGTCCTGTTTATTATTTTCTATTTTTACAGTCGAAGCATAAATAATTCAATAATTTGTCTCATATTGTATATTTCTAAATATCACAGTTTCTTGACGAGAGTGGAAATGATTAGCTTCAGAGAGTTTCTCAGGGCATCATTGTTGTCAGTATAAATGCAAATTAGTTTTTTGCCTTTAAGCTGTGATAAAATGCAGAAATTCCCCGTTTTATCTTTAATCCTAATGAAAACGTCTAATATCAGATGCCTTATTTAGGCTAAGTGGGATATAATGAAGCAACAACTTGTCATGATTTATGTAATAAATCTACATTTACCTGAGGAGGATCAAAGATAATATTTATAAGATGACAGAAAGTAGGAGGAGCAGTGGTAGTATTGAAGCAAGACTGCTCTCTATCAGTGTCAATGTGTTTACTGGTTGTTAATATTAACTGTTATGCATACTATGACAGTGGAAAAAGGTCAACAATTGGTGGTGATTGTATTCACACACACACGCACACACACACACACACACAGAAAAAATACAGATGTTTATATTCCACTATATAGTACAAAGTATCCTAAACTACTCCAATATGTACAATTTATTCAAAAGAGTCGCCTGACAAAGCAAGTATATCTCATTCATTCCCAACTCTAATACATCATTGTAATGTTCTGTATGTGGATTATTGCTTAAGCAGCAGGAGTAAATATATGAATTAGTTTCTCTTTTTTCCGCTGGTTGCAGGTTCCTCTAACAGCAGAGGGGCGACACAGGCCACATCGAGGAGAAACCCTGTGAGGAATGGAGCATCAGGAGGGCCAGCGAGGTCGAAGGACGACGAGTGCTTTGGTGACGGGACCGACGAGGACCTGGACACAGACTTTGACTTCGAGGGAAACCTGGCTCTGTTCGATAAGGCTGCTGTTTTCTCACAGATTGACGGGAGCAGCAGCCATAGCAACAGGACGCAGCATCACAGCTCACAGACCGAGCAGAAGCCCGTGTCCTATCGCCACGATGAGAACATCCTGGAGGGGAATCCAGTCATATACAGGCAGATAAAGGTGCCCCAGCATGGGGGTAAAGAGTACTGTACTGGTAAGAAGATGATTTACACACAGTCAGTCTTCATGGACATGGGTGTCTGTGTTTCTCCAGCTTCCTTAATATAGTGGTGTCAGTGAGTGTAGCAGCAAGCCAACAAACATTGAAACTGTTTAGATGTGAACATATTTTTCAAACCTGTTGTTTTCAGGGCGATTAATGAACAGGTTTGGTTCAGAATTCTTTATGCTTGAGAAACACACTTCTCCAGCTGATCCTGACCTTTAATGACCCTGAGTATATTTAAGTTATTTTCCAGAAAACCCATGAAAATTATCAGTAAATTTGAACTAAAATCAACATTTACTATGTTGTACATGAAAAATACACAACAATACTGACTAATTTAATTTCCACAAACATCACAACTAGTTTGATCAAATAGTTTACCACTGTTTCAACTATTTTTGCTGAATAAAACTTGTAAAGATAGAATTAGTATCTGAAACAGATTTTTTATAGCTGAACATTTTTCGTAGTTTGTGGTTGTGTGTCACTGACAGGTTGCACAGATAGGACTAACACACTGCTGACATGAAACAATACTGAGAAAAGTGAAATGCAAATTTATTTGTTCTGCTCTGATCAGTAGAACTAACAAACTGATATTGATACCAGGCCAGATTTGTCCTGAAGCACATTAGTCACAATAAGGCTTTGTAAATGTGAAATGAATATTTCAATTAAGAGTCATTCAGAGTAAATCTCACTAGTACTCTGTCTCTCATCCACCATCTACACTTCAATGAGCTTTCCTATAATTAGATTAGATAAGAGATAGTTAACCTGAGATAATATGAAATCTGTTTCTCTGTAACTTTATCAGTTTGTGTTGGACAAGTCGTCCCCTCCCCCCCCCACCACCACCACCACCACTGTGTTTCAACTTTGACCAGGACTACCATGTGATTATGTAATAACACAGTTTGGACGAGCACATCTGGGAAGCAAAGTTACCTCTTTAGCCAAACAGTGCAGACGTTTTTCTTTTTTTTTTGCCCTTGATACTGAACACAAAAGAAGCTCTCAGTACAGCAAGGAATGTGCTGCAGTGTCTCTTTCTGTCGAGCACAATGGAGGAAAAACAACACGTAATCTAAGGAAGGGCTCTCAGTGGACGTGATGCCTCGTCTCCCATTGGTCAGAGAGAGTTCAGCCTGGGCCAGACTCATTGGCAGTGTGTATACCCCTGGTTACTGTTTATCATGGCTGCAACTTCTGACCTCCCACGCCCCCTCTGGCATGAGCCGGCAGGAATGATCACCCTGTCCTTTCTCACACTAACTCACTCTACCAGTGTTACATAACTGGTTAATAGAGACACAAGATAAGAAAATGGCACTGCAGTCCAAGGTGTGAGAGAAGTGGCTGGGCTGTATCCATGTGTCCAGGTGTAATACTAGAAGTAGTAGTAGCTTTTCATGGTTAAAAGATTTTGCAGTTTCCAGAGCCAGTGTGGGATTAATTGGGTATCAAAGCATTTATAAGACAAATCGTCTCAGTAAAAGGCTTTGATTTTGTGTCAACTGCAGAAAAACACAGTGCAATTAATATTTCTGCACCTTTCCCACACAGTATTGGCACAAACTTCTTCAAATCTAACATGTTTGTAATTTTGGGTCTCCATGCATTCCTGAAGAAAGACAAGAGCAGCACGACTGGAGCAGAGATGATGGTAGCTGAACATTTCAGCCACTTCCTCTGCAGACTGTAAAGGTGACAGGGTGGTCGGAGTATTGATTATTCTCCCAGACTGTCTGTCAGAGCTCAGTGGAAGCAGCTGTCTACCGTTCAGCAGACAACTATCAAGCCAGTGCTTTCTTTTCTTACTGTGCAGGCAGATCTGCTTCCCAGGGCTGTCATCATAATCCCCATCCTCTGCACTCTGTAATTAGTGTGCCGCCGTACAGCCTTACATAAACAGCACCTCTGAAGCAGGAACAAACCGCAGTGCTCTTGACCTGGAATCTTTGCCAGTAAATAGATAAATCAACAATAGGAGACTGCAGAAAGCAAAACAAAGTAGCCAGCTGTAGGTTGGGTTGACATAACGTGCTGCTGTGGGGATTTGACAGGCCTGTTTCTATAGGCCATTGTTTATTGTAAAAGTTGCAGTCTGTGTAAGTTTAGTTCTGCTATTATCATGCTTTCCTGCACTGAAACCTCAGTGCAAACAAGCCAGACCGCAACACATACTGAAGCCAAGTCAAATGGAAGCTGGTTTATCTACTTTATTATTTTTTTAAATTTATTTATTCATGCCGTGTCATGCTGGGAGAAAGCAGAATGTAAATACAGAATGCAAATTTTATATCACTGCAACCTGTTAAAACCCAGTTATCACCTTGGAAATCATCTGAAGCATCACACATGTTGTAAACGCCTCTTTAACACTGCATGCTGTCAAGTAAAGAGAAAACTGAGAGTCACAGATTATTACAGAGCTCTTAAACTGTGGCTGTGGCTCAGCCGGTAGAGGGGGTCGCCTGTGAATTGTAAGGTCATGGGTTCGATCCCTGGCTCCTCCTGTCCTTGGGCAAGACACTGAACCCCAAGTTGCTCCCAATGGTGCCTTGCATGTCAGCTCGGTAGCTGTGTGGGTGTGTGTGAATGAGTTGTCTTGTAAAGCGCTTTGGGACCTAGCTAAGGTCATGAAAGCCCTATATAAATGTGCTCCATTTACCATTTAAACCCTAGAAATAAATACAGGTGCACAAACTCATCTACACATTGTCACTTCTATTCATCTATTTGCAACGATTCAGTACTCAGTTATTCAGCAGATAAAATTTAGATGTATTTGTGCAACACACAGTTGGAAAAAACCTCCCCAAAAAAAATAAAAATCAGTTTTTGGTACCAAAGATGTTTCCAAAACGACAAAAAGTAATCCCACAGATTACTGCATTAAGCTTCTTTTTCCTGTGCCCTAATGAACCACTGCCCCATCTTGCATCCTCTGCAACTCTCCTGGTGGAGGAGAGAGGAACGGAGCAGCCTCGTCTGACCCTCCCCATCCCAGTGCAAGCATTAGTCACACATGGCCCACATCCAGCCAGCGTGTATTGCTTTCAGTCCCGTCGGTTTCCTTGTCATGCTTGAAGGATTGCTTCCAGCTCAGTTTATTTTAGTGCAGCTGCATACTCATGGCTACCCGGTTTAGCTAGTTGACTGTTGAGTTTGTTTTCACACCACATCGAGAGTGGGTGTGTGCATAAATCACAGCATACGTGTGAGAGTGTCAGGGAGGAGGAGATGGCGTGTGTTTGTGTGTTGTGAAGGAGCCAGGGGGTGGTGGTGGGGGGGCGAGTTTTGGTAGCGGCAACTTCAGCAGGAGAGTTATTAAGAAGTGCACCTGGTGGGATGGTTGAAGAGCAATTAGTGCATACTAGTGCAACTCCCACTTCCTCTGAGCTTGGCACTCAAGGCAGCACTTTGCATGACAAGAAGCAGTTGACTTTACTGTGCTTATCACTCGCACGAGGATTGGCATGAGCTAGATTGCTGTTGCCCACTGAAACATGTTCGCAGCCTTTGTGTGGTATCAATAAAAGAATAGTGGGAGGGGAGCAGGGCTAACCTAAAGATAAGCAAGAATTTCAGTCAGGCACGGCATGACTCTCCGTGTTTATATATAATTATCTTGTGTATGTGGGTGTGTGTGTGTGTGTGTGTGTGTCACTCTGTGGTGACCATGGTGAAAAGTTGTGTGTGTATATGTGTTTGTACACTGGTGTGTTGTAGGATGAGGTGTGTGCTGGTATGTGTGTGTGTGTGTCAGTGTGAATTTGTGCACACCAATGAGGCCACCAAGTTCTCAGCTACCAGGCCAGAGATCTGTAGGAGGCCATTAAGGACTTAACTACCTCCCGGCAGCTTTATTTATCAAAGGGATCCTGAGCCGAGCGGTTCCCCCAGCTTGACTTTCATTACCCCTCTAATGTGCCACAAGCAATAGATGACTCCGGATTAGCACGGGCTCCTTAAAGGTTTCCACACACTTTAGTTTGTACAGTGATAAAAGGCTAAGCTGTAATTATATAATACAACAATTCAGAAAATACACAGGAAAACAGGTGAGATGAGATTGGGTGGCATCACATGGAGGACACAAAAATATACAAAAAAACTATTAAGGTGAATTGTGCAACAAAATGTACATTTGGGAAACAAGTTATTGAAGAACTAGTCCATTATCTTGTGACACAGTTGTTCCTCACATGTTTATGTATTTTTCTGTGAGCCCGACTGATAAATCATCACAAATATATGGAATATATTGGAATAAGAAACAGTACAGTACACAAACATCAATGATATGTTTGAGGTTATTAGTAATTCCCTCGTGTAGTTAGCTGACCGGAGAGCACCCGCTTAACTTTCTAAAATATATTTGGATAAATCAATGTTAATTATCAACAATATTTGAGTATGTTATGTTTTGTGTTTTCTAAAGAAACATTATTGGCCAATATATTGCCAAAAACTCATTGCTTTATATCTTTCGAGAGATCAATAATATTTTCATAGATTTGTGTTGATCAAACTGTACATACAAACTTTTTGTATCCATTCTGCAGAAGCTGCCACATGTAACCAGTCCTCCACCATTGGTTAGTCGCAGCTTATTCATCCTTCTTTAGGAATACCTTAAAAGTTACTGTAAAGTGAATACAGATCTTAACTAATTCGCTCTCATACCTTTGTGTTGTTAGAGGAATTCAAAGGGAAACTCTCATGGTATTAAATCAGATCTGACTTTTTGTTTGAGGACAGAACAACATAAAAGATCTTTATCATTTATCAACATTTATCTATGACGTGGACAAAATGTTTCCTTTAAAATGTTCTAAATATAGAGTACTAGTCAAATTAGTACTAATAGTAACAAATCCCACCTAGAGTGCATAAAGTCTATAAATACATTTTTATGTAAAATAACCCACTAACTGGATTGAATGAGTTTTTTCCCCCAGTCACCAGCATGTTTCTCTGATGTTTAGTCCTCCCCAGTCTATCACCACAAGCTGTTAGGATACAGGTACAGGTGTTCAGTGTACAGTGTTTGTCCCCTTCTCTGTCACGCTAGCCCGCTGTATGTTTTGACTGAGACGGCAGCCGATGTGGGGGGTCCAGCCCAGTGCAGCCCCGTCCCACAGCTGAGGGGTTAGGGATTGGTCAGAAACCGTGTGATGGTGCGTGTGAACTCGGGGCCCACGGGGAATAGGCGTCTCACCCTGACTGCCTCATGTTTGTCATGTTTTGAAAAGGCTGCCAATCTTCCTTTTGTTGCCTCTGACAGCGGTGACAAACAGGAGGGGAAATGGAGAATCTTCAGTAAAGGGAACAAGATCAGGTCAGGAGGAGGAAGGGCTTTTCCCCGAGGAGCAGTTTTACTCATAGCAGGATATTTGTTTGTGGGTTTCCCTTCTGCTCCAACTGTTGTTTTTGCTAAGGTGCACTGATAAAGACAAACTGTGAGATGATACAAAACCTGATGATGATGTATTACAATCAATGTGCAGTTTAGAAAAGAGAAAAAGACTGCATCGTACCCATAGACTGCATCGTACCCATAGACTGCATCGTACCCTTAGACTGCATCGTACCCTTAGACTGCATCGTACCCTTAGACTGCATCGTACCCATAGACCGCATCGTACCCATAGACCGCATCGTACCCATAGACTGCATCGTACCCATAGACGGCATCGTACCCTTAGACCGCATCGTACTCATAGACCGCATCGTACCCTTAGACCGCATCGTACCCATAGACTGCATCGTACTCATAGACCGCATCGTACCCATAGACTGCATCGTACTCATAGACCGCATCGTACTCATAGACCGCATCGTACCCTTAGACTGCATCGTACCCTTAGACTGCATCGTACCCATAGACTGCATCGTACCCATAGACCGCATCGTACTCATAGACCGCATCGTACCCATAGACTGCATCGTACTCATAGACCGCATCGTACCCATAGACTGCATCGTACTCATAGACCGCATCGTACCCATAGACCGCATCGTACCCATAGACCGCATCGTACCCATAGACCGCATCGTACCCATAGACTGCATCGTACTCATAGACCGCATCGTACTCATAGACCGCATCGTACCCTTAGACCGCATCGTACC
>OOFC01033252.1:0-11161 GCA_900323345.1 Pseudochromis fuscus | reverse complement strand
AAAGAAAGAAAGAGTGAATCAAAGAAAGAGAAAGAATGAATCAAAGAAAGAAAGAAAGAATGAAAGAATGAATCAAAGAATCAAAGAAAGACAGAAAGAAAGAATCAATGAATCAAAGAAAGAAAGAATCAAAGAATCAAAGAAAGAAAGAATCAAATAATTAAAGAAATGTTTAATGTTTAACAAAGAATATTTAAATGTATACAAAATAAAATTGAATAAAACATTTAATGTTTTCATAAATATATAAGATACCTGTCAGTTTACCTAAATTTGTGTAGAATTACAGAAGAAACATTTCATTTTATTTTCACTAGTTGTATCAAATTTTAGAAAAATATTTTTAAAAGTTAGTATTAAACAGTTGTCAGTAGTCATTTTATGAAAAAAATTGCTTTTTAAAATGGATTAAAATGGATAAATAAAATTTCCTGGTAATTAAGTGACAAGTATTTTATGTCGTTTTACTTTAAACGTGTTAATTTATTAAATTTTCATATTTTTGGATTTTAAGATATTTTTTTTTTGTTATTTAAAAAGAAAAATCCAGGAAAAACATATCAAATAAACACAAACAATTCCATCAAACTGCAGACTTTGTTTTTTGTGTGTTTACAGTGCAGTTGTTGATTCATTGGAAAGTTAAGTCAAACAAACACAATGTTGAAGTGCTTTACAGTCAGTGTAGGTTTTGTCTGTACATGTACAATGAATAAAATATGTATGTACGACGCTGATAGTTCTCACGTCTACAAGGCCACACTTCAATTCTTTAGTGCAAAACAGCAGTAAAGATGAAATGCAACACAGCACATTTGAGCGGCTCAGGATATGCCCCCCTGGCTCTCAAGGTGACAACAGGGCTCCTCCATGGTTGCTAAGGTCGAAATGAGAAACATGCTATTTTATTGCAGCAGTAATCTGTTGCAGACGACTAATTCATTCATGAGGCCATTTTCCCTACTGTTCAATTTCTCCAAGCCATAAGCCACTTCATAAAGAGAGCAAAGCGCAGAGGTTTTGTTCAGATAATACACCAAAGTGCAGCTATTAAAAGCTCATCTGAATAACTTTGATCGGGTACAAAAGCCCATTAATTAAGGGCTTTAGGACTGTTATGAAATGTGACTCTGCTTTTTGAAAGTGGCCAACAGCTTCTGGAGATTTCTGAATTATTCAAATGAAGTGATGCTGAAAAATCTTAGACATAAAAACTTGTCTGCAACCCATTAGAGCCTTTGTGAGCAGTTGATGAGTGCTTGGTGATAGCTTGAGCGTGCTTGATGCCTTACATAATTTAGTGTGAAATCACTATCTGCAGGCGAACACAGTGTTTGTGAGGCCAACTGTGGCATCAGACTCTTCCAAACAGGGCGTTTAATCCACTGATCAATTGATTTGTTCGTTCAGATGTTTTCATTCATGTGTTTTTTCCTAAAATTGGCAAACACAGTGAGAAGCATTTCTCTGGTCCAATAGCTGTTTGTGAAAACGCCTCAAAGATCATCAACAAGGCTCAGATTTGTGATCCAACACCTAATCCTCCTATTTATTGCTGTCTTAGAGGAAAATACTGTTTCAGGACCACAGCAGAGAGTCTGAGACATAGTTCACTATTGGTGTGCATGTGCAAACACAATGGGGTGTACTTTTAGATGAATTCATGTAATTGTGATGTGATTTTAATTACCGTATTTTCCAGATGATTGAGCACACCTGTCTATAAGTCGCTATTGAATTTATTCAAACAGTTTCATGTGGTCCACTCTGACCGGGTCTGATGTGACGACGCTAAATGTATCGGCAGCACGGAGCTTGCTACCTTGTAAAAAGCCAACGAGCTTCGTGCCGCCGATACATGAGAAACACCGGTGTTCAAGTTCAAAGTGTCGGAAAAAAGTAGTGGCTTATAGTCCGGAAAATACGGTACATGAGAAACTAAGAGAGCTCAAACCTCCATCAGGGCATAATCCAGCTGTACTGATGCTATAGGCTGAACACTGATGCCCTCTTGTGGTGAAAAAGGAACGCTGTCTTTTTAAAGCATTTACCCATAACAACAGGCTGGAAATTATCTCATCCTCTGATCTTGCTTAAAACCTAAGGTATAAAAAAAGATTGTGTTTTCGATAACCTGATCCTACCTAGCAAAAGCGGCCGACCCTTTTTCTTTCCTTGAAACATAAAAAAAATCTGTAAAACAAAATCTGTAATAATAATATATTTATTTATTAACCCTTTAATCTTGAACATTTAGTCGGTGACAGAAAGTGACATGTGTCAATCAAATTACTGTAACTTCTCAACTATTTACGCTAGCAACATAATTCCAGCTGATTCTTAAAGTCGACAAGTGGAGCTTATGTACGCTACCGTAATGTAGGTAATATGTACGGAATGCTGTACATCATGGCATGACTCCATTTACCTGCATTATTACCATAAAGCATGTAATACATACGAAATACTCCACTTCTGCTCTGCTGCAGCCAAAATATATGGCAACGGAAAACAAAAACACTGTGTTGCTCTTATTTAAAGAGTGTAACGCACTTAATAAAACAATCCAAGAACATTTTGATGTCGTTAAAGCCAGCAAAATGTTTAAATGTTGTAAATGCCAAAATACATGTGATGTTTTCAAGTTAAAATAAAACAAGAATTGGTCTAAACATACATACAATACAATTTTTGATATTTGATCCATTGGCTAATTCCTGATGCTCGTCATAGAAGCCCGCCCCCCTCCCCTGAACCTCAGAGACCTGTAAAAAAAAAAAACTACCTAACCTACCTAATTATTTTGACGCTGTTACCAGAAACACACTTTTTAAAACCTTTTTTTTTGGGTCTCACCATTTGTTCTTTGGGTAACACCATGTCTTGCTGAGAGATGGACGGAGAAAACATAACCTCAAAATATTCCATGTAAAGACTGGAGAACACATATACCTGTCACCTAACACAGTAGCCTCTCAATGGCTGGAGCAAATACCCACGGCAGTGAAAGGGTAAGGACTTCCAACAAATCCTGAGAGGTGTAATACCGGCGGTGCTGACGAGCGGAGAGTTCGGAGAGGCTCGGCCTAATTGGCAGGTCTGAGCGCTCGGCAGCGGGCTCATAAAGCGCCGACCTCTTCCTGAGGAAAAAGCTCATTTTGAGGCAGACTGGGGAGCACGGACAGGACTGCACTGCGAAGAAAACTGTCTCAGCTCCAACCTCACAGGGCTCTGCCTCACTGTCTCGGACATACTGTATCTACATGCAGACACAAATATTTAACAGCCAGGTGAGGCCTGCACTTCTTCCTATGTGGACTGCGTCAGCTGATAGACTTAAAAGCCACTATAGAGCTAAATGACCGGGGTATAAAACATTTGTGCGCATGTGATCATGTGTGTATGACAGCTCTATGGCCGCCATATCTCCCAGCCTCCCTCTGGGGACCTGGAGCTGACAGAGGGGAAAGCAGTGGACAGAGGCAGCTTTGTGTGTGTGTGTGTGTGTGTGTGTGTGTGTGGCATAAGTATTGACTTTATATACAGTCAGTGTGCAGGAGGCAGCTGTACCAGTTGTTGGCATATTCCACTGGGGCTCTGTAGTGTATTGAAAAAGACAGAGCTTTGTGCCTGTGTGTCAGTGTCACTGACAGAGGTTTATTAAACACAGCTAATCAAGACAAGTAAATGTCTGTTTCATATAGTTCACTCATTGACTTACAGAACAGCTCAGTCCACCATGGAGGTTATATTTTGGCCTGTGTTTGTTTGTCATTCTGTCTGTTATAGCAAAATTATGGCAAAACTTATGAACAGATGAAACAGAACAGAGGATGAAATGCAGACCAAAAAAAACCCCAAAACAAAAATCCAAGAAAATAGTGTCAGTGTTGTTATAGCTGGATTATGCCTTAGCAGAGGTTTGTTTTTCATAAAAGGACGAACTCATACACATTCACTATCAGTCCGTGTGTATTTTCTCTCATACTGCAGTTTAGTGTATTAAGACTTACTAATTAGTACTAACCACAAAGTACAGCTGATGCTGACAGAAATGTGATTTATATTCAAGGTATTCAATGGAAAAAAAAAAGTACAGGACAAATTAAGGCTTTGATTTCAATAAAAAGTCAAAAGGATGACAAAGGTAGTTACAAGTGCTCCTGACACAGACATGAATGCACATTAAAAACCTAAATGTCAGACTCACAGTGGTGATCCAATCACCTGAAATGCATGTAAACACCCCCTGTACACACATGTCAGAGCATCACTGACATGCAACGTCTTGGAGACATCAATGTTTGTATTAAATATTATGGCGGTCCATGGATGTCAAGGCACTTCACTCAAATCATACATGTCAACCTCACAGTGGCACTAGGAGGCAGATCAGGAGACAACCACAGTCACTGGCACGCAATGTCTGGGAGACATGAATGTCTCTGAGAAAGAGAAAGTCAAAAGATCACCATAAGTAACTATAACTCATCAGATACAAACAATGACCAATAGGACTGCAAATAATGATTGTTTTAATTATCAACTATTGAAACGTCCCATTCCTTATAGGCGAAGTGTTTAGTATTGATATAAACTATAGATAAATAACACCGTGCCAGTTTTTTTCTAAACAAAGACACTTATTTACCATCAGTCACTGCTGTATGTTTACTGCTGCTGAAAATTACTGTGCAACTCTGAGCACAGATAGGAACGAAGAAAGATGTTTCACTCCTTTGAAAAACACGTACATCTAGTGACAATAGTTAATACCGTATTTTCCGGACTATTGAGCGCACCTGTCTATACGCCGCTATTGAATTTATTTGAACAGTTTCATGTGGTCCACTCTGACCGGGTCTGATATGACGACGCTAAATGTATCGGTGGCACGGAGCTTGCTAGCTTGTAAAAAGCTAACGAGCTTCGTGTCGCCGATACTGAGCCACATTGGTGTTTAAGCCGCAGGGTTCAAAGTGTCGGAAAAAAGTAGCAGCTTATAGTCTGGAAAATACGGTAATTGAATTGCAGCCCTAATGACCAATGTTGACCACAGTCTATGGTGATTGAGTCAACCACCCTGTACACAAATAATAGTGTTTTGAAATGTTTCTCTGTGGTGGATTTCTACGTGCAGCTGATGATCTGATGTTCTGAGTCACCATGTACTCTCTTCATCAGATGGCTCTGATCCATGTGCTGTATCTGCTGTGTTGTAGAACTTGGACAGTTTCCTCTCCACCAACCTCACTGTGGGACTCCCACGTCCATTAGGCACAAGTTCAGCGAAGTACTCTGCTGCTGACACAGAACTCTTCCCTCCTGAGACATCCTGCCTCCAAAGTCGGGCACGGAGGCTTTACCACTGACGGCATCACGCTTAACAAAAGCTCGACCTCCACTTCAAGCCGTTTACCCTCGCGGGAACCCTCAGAGGAGCAGAGAGCAACGACAGACCAGGGTGTGCAAGAGGAAAAAGGGCTCATGAGTCCAATGCCTGAAGGGCCTGCCATTAAAAATAAATGAAAAGTACGCTGAGATACGCCACCTGTGGAGCGGAAAGTTTGCCCGGAAAAAACACAGAGAGCCGTATTCTGTTTGAACAAATCAAACTGATCAAACAGATTGCTGAGAGACGGAGGGAGGGTTCGAGGGGGAGGAAATGCTCGACGATGGAATTTATTCTCCTGTGGAGATGGTGTAGTAGCAGAAAGATGGAGGCTTTGTTTTGTTGATCCTACAGAATTTATGCATACAAAAAAATACCTTTTAGTAGACATCTTTTGCTCAGTCAACAACCAAAACAAAGTCTATATTACCTCCATGCACTGCAGGAATACAGGTTGTAACTTGCAGTTTTTACAGCATGTCACTTTGTATTATTCTTCACATCAACAGAAGAGAAAATGACATTTCCACACACCTATAAAATGTTAAATACATTAATGTAGAATGATGTACACTGAGATGTCGCCTGTCAGCTGCTATACTATCACTATCTCCCATAGTTCCTTGGCAGTGTATGTCAGTTCCTGTTATCCTTGAGATATGTGTCATCATGTACTCTGAAATGTACAAGATGCCAATGTCAGTGTTCTTCAACTTAAAAATAAAAAAAGACATTATTATTCTGAGTTGATACTGAGCTGTGAGCTGCGAGCCGGACCGCTTCCCGAAGGAAACTCAATCTCGCCGAGCCAAAACAGCAATCGGAATAATAATGACATCCACCACCAAAGTGGATGGGGGAGAGTTCAAACAACAGAAAAAGTCTGATGACCTCCACCCAGCAGGATGAGCTTTGTAGTTTATATAGTGGAAAAGGATATTATTCCAGGGGCACTACATCCAAGGCCATCTCAGCCATTACTCAGAGTAGTGTCCTCCACAGTGGGAGAGCACAGTATCTCACTGGAGGAAGCTTGGGAGCAGCTGGATTTAAAATAAAACATATTATTCAGAAGAAAAAGCTCCATTTCAGATTGGGCTTTGGGAAATATTGAATTCATTTTGAAAACATTGGTTTCATTTGACAGCACAGAACCAGAGACGAGAGTTTTGACAGTTTCCAAACCAAAGGATATCAAATTCAACTGAGAGTGAAACTCAGAGAAAACTTTAAAGCACACGCAAGCAAAAATATATATCTGCATACAGTTAATATTTAGGCTAACATCAGTTTAACAAAGCCAAAAAATGACATGAATATGAATTGATCCTGCAGCCTGATGCCAGATTAAAAAGCCTCATCCCCCCCACTGAAGGAAACTTTCCTGGACTTGATTATTGAGAAAGAAACAGAATTATGTAATATTTACAAACAATAAATGCAGAATATCACATTATAAAACATAAAAAAACTTTTTAAACTTAGTGATCCAATCCAATGTGTGGGTCAGTGGTCGCTGACATCCGTGTGAGTGGCAGCGAACCCAAACAGCCGTAAGGGGTGTCTGGCCTGTGTCCATCTCTGTGTTTATTTCTGTCTATCTCAGCCTCTGCTCTGTCTCTCCACTCATCCCTGGCTGCTCCACAGGGGGTGTCAAGACTGAACAATTCCCTCAGGACCGATGTGCTCTCGTGCAGACTGCTGGCTCTGCATAACGCAAAGATGCGGATGCGAGCTGCTCCCATCGCTTCCAGTAGAAAGAACATAATTAAGACACAACAGTTTCCAGCTGAACCATTGTTTCTTTGTTCTCTCAGGAGGACGACAACTGCTGCAAAATGAATATACAATCTATACAAAGAAATATACATTTAAAGCCTCAGTGACTAAAAAATAGCATGAACTGATTGCACAACTTTTATTGCTGTTTAAAGGCAGATGCAATTTGAGCTCATATAAGTACAGTTAACTGCATACCATTAACGGTAATTATACAGCAAATAATGGTTGCAAATTGCTGTAATAACAATATTTTGCCTTGTTCTTGTTGTGCATTGTGCCATTGAAAAAATAATTATATTATGTAACTGTAATTAGGTATATATTTTTTCCTAACCACAGTAATTACAAGTAGTAGACCCTAAGCTGCACTTACAGCAGTGTTATTGAGTGACTGTAAAAAGTATGTGACCATAACAATAAAAATCATTTTGGATAAGTTAGGTTATTACTGACTTGGTGGATACCTGCACCACAGTGAATACTTTCTCCAGCTGGCTCCTCTGTGCTATCTGATAAAGACAGAAAGAGGTGGCCCATTGTTTTCTTTTATCCCTCTCCTGTCTCCTCACTGCCACTCACACTGGGCCTGAGAATGACTCTTATCTGCTGTGTGTGTGTGGTCTGAGCGCGCACACACACACACATAAACACACACGGGACCAGCATAACAAGCAGAAACGCCTGAGAGATGGGCCACAGAGATACCATACAAGCGAGCAGGAATACATTAATAGTCAAGTGAGATGAACCATGCAATATTAATCAGAGCATTATCAAACATCATCTCAGATTGACTCTCACATGCTGAGGAGCTGCATAGAAATGTACACACATGCTTCTCCAACAGGCCTGAAGTGGGTCTCTGTGAGAGGTAATTGACTTTAATTGAAGGAAAACGCAGGGAGATCGCTAATGTTGGTTTGTTGATACATCCAGTGTTGGAGAAATACGGCAACAGTGCGATTCCCTCAAGTGCCGAAGAGTCAACGTGGAATAACATAGACACGGCAAGCCATCTGTGAGGTGAGAGGAGCTTTACATCACAGCCTCCGTGAGGTTAAACTGCTCAAATGAAGCAAAGTGAGAAGCAGCATGTTCCCATGATGCCACGTCCCTATAGATAAACACATGGACACACACACATAGCGACTTCCAGGAGGTCACGCATTAGCAGCAGGAGAGAGGTGACATTGGTTGGGTGACGAGGAGGGGGATGAAGGACGAGGACGAGGCCTGTAGAAGCAGAGCTCAGCAAAACAGAAAAAAGAAAAAAGCTCCAAGCAGTGACCTTCATTAGGCCATGACATGGCTGGCAGAGCACAGTGTCACTCTGTGACTTCTCCAGTTGAAACAAGCTTATGTATATGACTAAAATGTTGCCTGGAGGAGCTTACAGCCTGTACAGCATACGTCATGTTTTATCCTTTGATCCCTGAAAGAAAAGATTATTATTCATCACAGTGAAAAGAAATCCCACCTCCACGTATGGGATCCAGGAAGAATTAACAGTTAGCAGCTAATCGCTTTCACCTCTTGTTTTCTGAGCTTCTATTCATTCATGTTGCAGACTTGTTTTTTTGTTTTTTTTATCTCTTAGCATTTTGTTTGCACATATTTTTGTTGAAGCCATGGGAGAAGGAAAATAAAGCTCTTGGAGGTAATGAGCTTCCAAATGGTCATTTAGCAAACTTGTTAGCTTTGTTCTGCCGCTAATGGGACAACGAGTTCACACAGTTGTCTCATCAAATCAGCATCTTTATTATCTGCAGCCCATTGCTCCTTTGTGTAACACTTTTTTTGTCCAGCAGATAAATAAAACTCGATGGCGCAACACAGCTAATAAGCGGCAATAGCTTTCCCTATTTTGAACTCTGTGTGCATCACTGAACAGGACAAAGTTTTATTTCTGAGGATGGTGATGATGTTGAAGATGATTAATTGATAATCCAACTCTGGGGCCTTGCACCTGAGGTGGAGCCTGTCAGGCCACATTGGCTGGTATATACATGAGTGGACGTGGGCAGTAGCCCCACAGCAGGCTGCACCTCACACCCCTGCCTGTGTACATCTGCTGGAAGGTGGCGACCAGCAGTAACCAGCTCTGACAGACGGCAGCAGAACGGAGGGATCACAAGGAGGCAGCTGTTCCTCATCAGCGCCACCTCTGTGGGTCAAGCTGAGAGTCTTTTGTATTAAATGTAGGCTTTGAGTGTGAGAGCGGGTTTAATGATGAGAAAAATCTGGCTTTACATGAGGCCTTCTGTCATCTCTGTAATAACACAATGTTCTTGTTTTTCTCTCCATTAAGAAACAGAGGAAGGCACGGAGAAGGTAATCTGTTTGCTGCACAAAGAGCACATTTAAAATCTCAGGCAAAGATAATGTATTTTATCTGACTTGCTGCATCACACAGCGATACACTTTCAAAATCTGTTGAAGCTTGTCTGCCGACCACTTTCCAACCCCGCATTACTCAGCCTGACAAATCTAAAAATGTGTGCAAATATTTCTGAGGGACTCGCTGTAACGCTGAAGAATCAACACCTTGAGACTCCTCTGAACATATCTGACAGCTGCAGAGTTCATCTCAGTATAAAACATAACTCAGGCATAGCTAAGAAATAAGTATGAAACAAACAAAACACTAAAACATGTCCATTTTTAGGCTAAGTGACTAATACAGCCTCATACAAGCTTCTGCCTTATTGCTAAGCAGCAGCCAAAATCCCTCTCACTGGATAAAACTACACAGTTTGACAAAATACTTCATGCTGAGGCATCCTGCTCATATTTCAATTACCCAACTGGCTTGTTCATATGCTAACAAAGTCTCATAAATTATTACACTTAATCTGATGCGCCTGGAGGGAATTTTTCAACCTGGAGTCATCCTAGATTTCTGTTGTCATGACGTCAAGCTGATTAACTCAGTTCAATCCATATATCCCCCCTCCCAAAGTAAGCAAAAAGACCCAGTATGCAAACAAATGGGACTGCGATGTGCTTAGTCACACACAGATGCCTTTCGGGCGTACTCCTGGGCGTGCACAGAAGCAAAATGCTGTTATTTATTGCATATGGTTGGGTGACTTGAATTAAGCTGCAACAACCCAAGGACACAATAAATCCCAAACTGCTAAACAGCAGTCTAAAAATGAGTGTGAGAGGGAACACAACAAAGAAATGTGACACTATGGCTGTTGTTTCTCAATGTAACACTCCAGTACTGCATTAGGTTCCAGTCAATGTTGTGTTTCTGGAGGAAAAATATGTGTGGGTGATGATTGAAAGTAACCAAACCACATAAAATATGCACACAAAAAAAGCCAAAGAGTGAAAGCTGGTGTCAACTTGAATATAACATCATCTCAGATGGTGTTAATCATGGTACAATTTCTTTGTAATGTGCAATAGTCCCTGTAATTTGAAGTTTGGTTTTATAGGACTAGTGTGGTTGCACTCGGCACTGCACTTTAACATATATATTTTGTTATTGTATATTGTAAAGTTTTTATTTCAAGACCTTGCACACTTTCATGTTGTGATGTAAATGGAGCAGGATTAATAAAGTTCTATCGTATTGTATTGTATCATATCATATCATACCGTATCGTGTCATAACATATCAAATTGTATCGTATCATACTGTATCATATCGTATCATATTGTATCGTACTGTATCATATCATATTGTTTTGTCTCGTATCGAATCATATTGTATTATATTGTATCATACCATATCATATCATATCGTATCGTATCATAACGTATTATAGTGTGTCACATCATACTGTATCATACCGTATCATAATGTATCATACTGTATCGTATCATACTGTATCATATCATATCGTATCATATCGCATTGTATCGTATCATATCATATCATATTTTATCGTATCATACCGTATCGTATCGTATCATATCATATAATATTTTATCGTATCATACCGTATCGTATCATACCGTATCGTATCGTATCGTATC
>OOFC01033246.1:0-15930 GCA_900323345.1 Pseudochromis fuscus | reverse complement strand
TCTCTTATAATAGTTACTATGGCTTTTAAAATATAGTGTTGCTATTTCACCACTAGAGGGCAGCAGTGTTCAGTCTATAACATCAGTACAACTGGATTATACCTTGGTGGAGGTTTGTGCTCTCTGAGTGTTTCTGGATAGTTTTCCCCACAAAACCTGAACCAGCAAAAATCACATTTTTACAACAGTTAGAACTAAAAATTCTAAAACTGAAAACAATAATGTGATTTTCAACATTTATTCCAAACTACACATTTTTTCTAATATTACCCAAGTGTTGTAACCGCACATAAGTCCTGTGTTATGTGCAACCAAAAACACTCTCCTCATGTGAGCTGCAAGTACAGTATGTTTGGTGAGTTGAAAATAAAACACTGAAAACTAAAATTTCGGAAAAAAAAAAAAAAAAATCCAACGTGACCCTGATACTAGCTTCGCTAATTTTTCCCTGGCCTTCAATGACAGATAGCTTCATTGAATTATGTTATGTCTCAAAACATGACCTCAAACAGATGCTTAGTTTAATATAAACATCATTTGAAGGGGACAGGAGTCCCTGCCTTCCACCTCCACACACTGTGGGATATTCTCCACAGACTGTGGACGACACTGTCATGTGTTAGTGCAGACTCCTAAGATGCACATCAAGCTGCTCTGTTCTTTAAATGGCTGACTGCATTTCCTGGTCAACTAGCTGAGTTTATGAGCTAATTAGCTAATGGTAGATCTCAAGCTGAGGCCTGCCTCTTTAACCAATCACAGAGCGGGGTTTGTGATGCATGAGATTCATATTATAGCAGGTCATACAGTAATGGTGGTGAGTGGAGACGCTGTGATGCTCCGACTACTTCTCTCTGTCTCTCTGCTCGTTTATTCTTCCTGCCGACTCATCAGTTCTCTTCTGACCACCCGTTCATTTTTCTCCTTTTTTATTTTACATCTAAGCCTGGCCCCTCATTTATTTCCTCCTTTGTTAGTCCCTCATCCCCTCCTCCGTCTCTCTGACTGATACAGACTGATGGGAGTAGAGCAGTGGATCTGCTCCCTTCACTCACTGCAATGTGCTGCAACTATTGATTTTCCTGGTGCATATTTTAGATATTCTCTTCCTATTTCTTTTTTTTTTTTATGAATAATAATAACATACACAGATGATTGGTTGCCAGGGTCAAAAATTGAACTTTGTGTGTGCAGTCATGCAAACACACATCTGCTGGATGGACAGTTTACAATCCCCCAGCAGCATTAGGAAGCAAAAGGCTGGAAACTGATCTACAAGTGATACCCTGAAACCATGAAGTGTTATCACCCATTATTCAGATTTTATGTGTTTGCATTCATTAACAGTTCCTTGAACTCCAGATAAATGTCTCAAATGACAATAAGTGTCAAATAACAAAAGCATGTTTAACAAATATTTTATAGCTAATATTGGGAACATATCTACTTTCTTTAACATGTTCTGCAGTGCTTCAGAGAGCACAGTGAAACTGTAGGTGCAACATGTGGCCTGTGCAGTGTTCAGAGAGCTATCGGAGCTGGTTCCTCCTCCTCATCACATTCCTGGGGGTGCCATGGGAAAGCATCCAACATCCAGTCAATACACTGCTCACATACAAAGGCACAAATAAATTAAGGCTCATGCCTTGGCAGGCATGAATTCCAGCAGCTGCACTGTTAGAAGAAACAGAAACACCAAACAAATTGGACATCTGATGATGCCAATGATCAGATCAAGGCAGCACTGATTAATACTGACACCTTATTACTGCTGGTAGCGGAGGATACCGTGATGATCGGGAAACAAATCTGGCCTGTGGTAATCTGACTACTTCCATCTCCCAGATCATTTTAGATCAAAATCTGAAAATAAAAAATCTAAAAATAAAATTCCTTTTATAAATACTCATTAACTATTAACAACAATGACTGAGCTGCCAGGTTGTTTCTCCTTTCTGTCTGGTAATAGCACAGTTACAAACATTAGTAATCCATTAATATGCCATCAACATGTCAATAAATGTTTACGAAATTGATTTTAATTAGATAGTTTTTCAGATAGTTTGAGATAGTTTTTACATAAATGTAACATTGGTGTTTTATATGGAGAGAAATGTACTGAGTGTGTTTGCTGAGCATCAAGGACCCAGACACTGAATCAAACTGACAGTTATATTTACTGCTTTGTTATGGTTTCATTCCTGTGAGAATAAGCAAACTTCCACTTCATTGTTTTTACCTGTTGTTGTTTCTGAGTTTGACATGACCCCCTGGCTCCAGGATCTGGCCGTTCTTCAGCCAGGTGAGCTGGGGCTCGGGCTCGCCCTGCGCCTGGCAGGTGAAGATGGCGGTGGTCCCGACGGGCCGGGCAATGGACTGAGGAGGCTGAACAAACTCTGCTGGAGCTGAAACAGGAGTCACACAGACAACGAGATGAGACCTTGATACATCAAGGGTAGATACATTTTCATGAATTAGACAGAAAGAAAAAAATAACAGAGTGAGGATGAGGGAGCAGAGATATAATAGTCTGGGGTAAAGGTGTATGGTATAAATACTGTTGTAAATCTATAATTCAGGGTCAATTAGCAGGATTATGAGAGACAGCAGATCGATCCAGATACGAGAGGGAGACAGACGTAAGCAGAAAAGTAGGAGGAGGAAAGCAGCACCACTACTGGGACTAATGCACTTTAAAATAGAAACATATTTCCATGAAGATAAAGAGGTGCAGTTTGTTGCTGTAGAGCAGTGATTAAAGTCGCTGCTGCTGAAATCTAGTTCCTGTGTTGATGGTTCTGCTTTTATATCATCTGCACTTCTAATTATCTAACTGCTTATCAGCAATCTTGATTATTTATGTTCATATTCATGTAAAATGTTATGGTAATTACAACTCAGAGTTAAGGGTAGATCATCATCGTCGTACCTTGCCCTTGTCACAGGCATTAACCTCAGTACATATAGAGTCACAGCATTTCACCATGATGTTTCTATATCCTGTAGCACAACCTGTTACATATAGGACTTTATCTGCAGTCCTACTGTTCACTCCCTCCCGATGCCTATTGTCAGGTTTTAACTATGTAATTGTTGTGCTGTTAGTGTGCACGCATGTAACTGAAGTAGTCCTCTGTGGGTCTGTGTTGTCTCAGTTCTGTATCTTGCTGTTTAGCACTGTGGTCCTGGAGGAACAATGTTTCATCTTTATATGGTTGAACTGAAAGCAAAGCAGCTCTTGGCTCGTGATCGTTGATAATAATAAAAGCCAGTGAGCAGCACCACTCGTACCCTTTAAACAAATCATTTTATCCTGTTTTCCGACATTCTGCTTCTTTGTCCACTTTAATTTCTCTTTCTGTTTCCTGCTGTTCTCCCACTTGTTCCCACCCTAATAGACAAAAATGTTGTTTGACACTTTTTCAATGTAAGCATTTCCATTCTCCCATTGGAAAAACTAAGGGGCCCTTAGGCACTTGAATGGAGGCAGCTGACAGCGTGAGATAGTCTTTTCATTTATCTCTCTCTTTCCAAGCTTCATTGTCCCTTTCACTTTCTCCCTCGCTGTGTTCTTTGAGGGCTGACTTAAAGGTGAAGGTCACAAGAAGCTCGGGAAGATATTGATTTGCACCTGTGAGGTTGTTGGTTCGACCATCAGCACCATCCATCTATCTCACTCTTGTTTCCCCTCTTGGCTTTGACAGTTTGACTCCTCCTTCCTGGCTTTTGTTTCTCTTCTCACTGTGTTTATATCCCACAGGAGATCAAATTACCCCAGCTTATTTACTGTACGAGTGCATGTGTTGGTGTGTGATGGTTTGTAAGTACTCTTGTCTGGATTAATTTGGAGTTCAAGCTCCTGACCGCTGTTCTCCTTTTCTGAATGGACAGCCATTAAATACCTTTCATATTCACAGTACTGTCAAGTGGCTTATTTCCATTCTTCACACAAGTAAACAGGCTGAACACATTTTATATTTATATTAACGGTGCACCTTTGTTTCCACAAATCAATAGCAAAAAACAAACGCATTTACATCTGCTGCTTCTCGCCTTTGTCCCTGCTTAAGGTTGGGGCCCGTCTCAGATTTGACAGGGAGATGAAATGAAATATTGATTAGGATCAATACTGCTATGGGCTGAGGCAAAGTGTGGTCCATGTGATCAATAAGTGAGTGAAGCAGACGCTGGACGTTTCCTGCGCGGTGACAATTAATGCACAGGGCCACCCGCACCTGGCGTCATCTTTATGGTCAACACCATCCATCTCTCTGAGGTACTGTCAAACACCTTCATGGTGCAGGATGTAAACTGTGAAGACTGGACACAGAGAATCATGTAACACCACAAAACCAATTAAAAACTTCAAAGCACTGTGCTAGTGCTACAGATTATTGACCATTAATTTATGGTGCAATAAGAAAATGTGTATATTCTGAAATGGGGGATTCACTGGACTTTATTAAGGTCATGAAGTATATTTCACAAGAACACCTACTGGGCTTTGAAGACAAGTTTCTTATTGTTTCACATTGCACTGAACTATGTTGATGGATTTAGATGAAACTGCTCCCTTGTTACATTTTATTGATGATTTTAATTATGTATTCTTGGCTTGTGAGACTGAACTCAAGTGTGACATAAAAATCCATTCTGAATGTAATAAGGTTTTTTTTTTTTTAATAGATATGTGTGTCTCATAACCAACCATTACCACAGTGTCTCATAACCAACATATTGCACACATTGCAGAAAGAAAAATAAGGTGCAGAAGATCATTTTAAAAAGCTGTGGACATGACACAAACATCAAGGTATAATCCAGCTGTTCTGCTTGTCTCTGGTGGTGACGTAACGACAACATCTTTTTAACCCTTTACCACCTGAGCCTCCAAATTTCCACATGGATTTTTTATGCTTATTTTGATTTAAAATTACAATTCAACATGCAAAATCAAACATTCACGTGCAATTGGAGTGTTTTTGTTCACTAAAACTCTAAACTCTAATTCTTTTTTTGTGTTTTTCTACTTTTCTTGCTTCATTTTTGACATACCTCTAGCGCCTTAACCAAACTGCTGCTTGTCCATTGTCCTACCTGTTGTTTGCCCTGTTTTTCCCTTATATTTTTATTTCTATTATTGCTCTATTTTATATTTTATTTTAGAATATATTTTTAAGTTTTTATTGTTTTCACCAAGGTCAAGAGAGGACAGTAATTTCATCCATGCTGTATGTCCTGCATAATAGCGTATTTGACAATAAAGAACTTTGAACATTGAACTTGAACTTTGAACTTCATCGTCACTGTTATTACACTCTTACAACACATTAGTATATAGTAAATCAGACGTTTTACCGGCTTCTGGGAGAGGCGCCAGTGACATTAACGTAATGACACCATATTCACTCTAAAGTGCAAAATCTCAGCTCTCAGAAACTGTTGGAATTTTTCCAATTGCACAAACTATGACATAATTACGTTAATCCTAACACACATGTGCAGACATAGCGCTGGGGCTACACTCGGAGGTAAAGGGTTAAAATATAAACTGATCACAACTGATTCTTTTGGATGTTTTCCAGACAGAATCCATCCTCTTCTTTCCAAAACGTTAATCATTTGTTCCTTGGGTATACTCTCTCCCTTGACAAAAAAATTCAAGATCTGCTTTTCTGTAACTTTTCTCTAACAGATAAAAGACAAAAACACAACCTCCTTGGTGGAGGTGAATTCAGAAAACCTCCTCCAGACTCTGAAGTTTCCCCGTGGACTCTGAGCTCTAATGAAAAACAATCATTGTTCACCATATCTCAAAAAAAGGCATTTTCTGAAAAAGATGTAATCACACATGCCTCCAGAGATGTAATAGACTGTAAATGATTGTTTGTGTGGAGGTTTGGTGATAACAGTGCTTAACACAAAGTCAGCAGAAAAAGTGACTGGTTCTTAATGTGATGCTGTAGATGTGTGGTGCTGTGCTGGTGTTACCAGTATAAATGTCTTTGAGAGATGCTAATCAATTAATTTAGTAATGTATCTTTTAATCTCTCCCTGAGCACATTTGATGAGGACTTGATCATGACACTACAATTGTTTAGCCACAAACTGTGCTCTTTATCTCATGCTACATTTATATGGAAGAAGTGCATCTGTCTTTTACTAAAAAGCAACATTTTTATGTTCCTGTTGCAGAAATGAAGCAGTGAATCCTGGCAGATGTACATCAGAATCAACCAGTAAATGCTGCTTGTCAGGCAGAAAATCAGTCTATAATGGTTTGATATACATTTGCTTTTCCTTTGGGTGACAATCATGCACAACCTATAGTGTGAAGGATCTGCGCCGCCCACTGGTTTAGAAGTAGAGATTTAAATTAAATACCATCTACTTAAAACCCACTGGCGGGACGGGGTGAAGCTCACGGTTATCACAGCAGAGACACTGGCTCAGGTGGATGTCATGTTCCAGTCGTTATGTTGTTCTGAGCTTTACCTCACACTCTCAGAGCTTTTTGTTGTCCTGCCCTCCTCACTATCTCTGAATGGCACATTCGGTTCCTCCAGGACTCACCTTGAACTACCAGCCGACCTTGAGCAGTCCTGCGGACACGAGTCCCTGGTTTGTTAGCAGCACACACGTAGATGCCTGAGTGCTGAACACCAACATCTGAGATCATCAGGTTCCCGGTGCCCAGGACCTGGATTCCTTCCACCCCAATGGGACGACCATCTGAGCAGAGGAGGGGAAAAACAAGACAACACTTTAAAAGGTGTGTATGAAAGGCAGCAACAAAGCACCAGGTGTGTACATGTATTTCTGTATTATGTTTTCAGGGGTGATCGGGTGTGTGCACTGCAGTGGATTGGCTTAAGAAAGACTATTAAACATAATGCTTAGTTTACAGTCACAAGCAGAGCAAGTGATATTTCTGAGCCACAAGGCTGCAGCTTTCATACTGTGATTCTTCAAGGTCTGATGTGACAAAGCTCAGTGCAACACACAAAGAGGAAGGTCACTCAGTTTGTGTTTGTGGTGTACGTGCAGTATTTTCTTTAATTAACAATAAGGTTGTGATTGCTTCTCTTTAGAAGAACTCAACAGGTTTCCTCATGCGTTATGCAGCTTTACACGGATGCTCAGTTAAAACTTTTCACTTGAGCAGAGGCCTTTGTCTGATAAAGCTTTGGAGAACATTTCCTTTCGAACAGGTTGGAGATATTTCAGCTGAGACTCTGGGACCAGAAACTAACTGAACTCCTAATCTCTGATCTCCTTACACAGTCCAGAGCTGCCTCCCTCTCTGCTCTCACTGTACTTACATGATAAGCTCACACTTCCCTGTGCTTCCTATCAGCAGTGTCAAACCCAACAATGACTTCAGCCTGCCTCTGATATTAGCTATGGGGCCAAGGGAGCATTTTAATCCCATCTATGACTTCCATCTGCAGCCTGTAAACCTGCATGGACCAGATCTGATGTGGTAAAAGGCCGAGGAGGGAGGTGGAGGGATGCTGGACACATGCAGAGACAGCCTGTATGTTCAGTGGGGACTTTCATATCTTTACAGGAAAGTTTAAACTTGGATTATACCTTGAACTGGTGCAAATAAAAAAAATCATATGCACCGATTTAAAAAAATATACAAATACATTAACAATGAGACAGAAAATTATAAAGATAATGTAAACCATGAAATAACAGTGTGAAGATGAAGTGAAACAATGAGTGTGTTTCTTTGCTCTGATATGATAATCAGCTCAACTCTGCAGACAGAAACCACCACAGACTCACTCACAGTTCTGGACTCATCCAAGCCGAGACCAAACTTATCACAGCACTCCATGGAAAACCCACAATCCACAAAGTAGCCATTAAACAGTTACTTCAAACATTGACTCGCAGAGAATGCAACAACATGAGCTCCACACTCTTTCTATTAAACGCTGCATTTTCATCAGGACAATAAGTCATTTTGCAGTAACAGACTGTGAAGACAATACACGTAATTAATCATGACAAGTTATTGAGATCAAATGAATCACTCTGACTTGCTGCCAAGATGTTTTGTGACTTCCATTATGATGTGTGTTTTTGCTCTTTCTGCATTTTTCCATTGTCACTAACTCACTGGACTGAGCAGTAACAGTCTGATGGACCTTTGTCTCAGTAGTTTTTTTGTTTTTTTTTCACCATAATCTTTTCTCTGTCACCATCAGTTTCTCTCTGTCAGCCACTAATTAACTTAGTGTCAGAAAAGAAAGAGCACAGGCAGCAGGCTATGGAGCTGTTCAATGAATAGCAGCAAACTAACTGTGGCATTAAGGAGTGACTGATGTGAAACTATCAGATTCATTATGCAGCTTATCCCAGCCTCCCTGCCGTAATCTAATACATACAAATCCCATCGTGTTAGCATTTCATTCTGGCAACACTGTGTAAGGCAATACCCTCAATCTGATTATAACCAACTGCCTGGGAGGGGGTGCAATTTACATTTGGAACAGCAGATTGGATAATAGGTAAAGAAAACAGATACGAGATTGAAAAATTGGTCACGACAGACTTTGAGTGATAGTCAAGAAAATAATGCACATGGAGGGAGGAGAAAACTAATCGTATCCGTCTCAGCACCTCATGGTGATTAATCAGAGGCTCGGCTGCTTCCAAGGAGGTTCAACTTCACGAGGAGATGAAGCTGGAATTTATCAATATGGAGTCAAACATAATGTTCAGCCCTCAGGCCTGATGTTGAATCCCACTGCCTCCTGCATGCACAACAGATGTACCAAATATATTCTGTGTACATGTACATAACACAGCACGGGACAGCGCATACAAACACGCACTGTGATTGTGCTTCGGCTCAGTGACACCTCATTCCTCAAACTCATACCACATGAAAAATTCAGACTGTTTACTGTATATGCAGCTTCTGAATGTTTCTCACCCAGTCGACTCCAAGACACGATGGGTCGCGGGTAACCGGTGGCAACACACTCCAAGATGGCAGTTTGATGAACAGTGAGGGTCAGGTTTTCTGGACCGACCAGGATCATGGGCTCTTTGTAAACAGATGACTGAGAGCCTGCAAGGAAAAAGAGAGAGTTGAATTTAAGATGGGAACAAGCATGATGGATGGCATCCTTTAATTGGATTTCCCTGGAGTGCATTAGTTCAATATGCTGTATCTCTGAGATCAGGCAGAGGTACAATAGGTTTGGAAAGTCCTGGGAATATGGAGCAGAAAAACAGCATTCATTAAAGGTAAGAACCTGAAACAGTGAGGAGAGCCTCAGCGCTGTGTTTCACTCCTGCACTGTTATGGGCCACACAGCAGAACCTCCCACTGTCGTCCTCACGCACTCCTGTGATCTGCAGAACACCTGTTGGCAGCAGAGTGTACCTACAAGACACACAATACCATGAGATTTGGTAAACTTTAAAAAAAGTACCATGGTGTAGTTTGGCGTAACCCTAGCTAACCTCTTGTCCTTTGTGTCCACCGGATGGCTGTCTTTCTCCCAGCTGATGACCGGCTCTGGCAGACCATGGATCTGGCACTGGAATCGAGCCACGCCGGCCTCCTCAGCATGAACCGACTCCGGTTGGACATGGAAGTCTGCCATGGCTGTAGAGGGAGGAAAAGTGGAATATGAGATCACAACATCACAAACAGCTACGCAGCAACAAGCCCGGCTGCTTAAAGAAAAGAGTCCTGCAACAGATGGTGTGGCCCCCTCAGTTTACAACATCACAGAGTCAATCTGGAAGGAGACAGAAGACACTGAGACAGCTTCAATCCCCAAAACAACTGTGGCAAGTTCTGTAAGTAATCTTTATAATTATTATAGTATTAAGCTTTGTTTTGCTGCAGTTTTCCATAAATAGATTATCGTGAAAATTATATTTTTTAGCCCACACATGATGGAAACCAATGCGTTTTTGTGCAATATGACAGTGATGTTCTCCTTTACTACACACAGAATATACTTTAGTGTTGAGTGATGTAATCTGCCATGGAGACCATCAGAAATATTAAAGCTGTTTCCCTTAAGAAGCAACTTATTTTTTCTGAGTGATGCTGAATAGATTTGCTCCAAAAAAACTACTGTATATATGTACACTGTATGGACTGAACATTTCTGTTGACAAATTAATGGTGCATCATGATACATGTACAGGTGCTGTAGTCATCACTTAAAGCAGAGGATCTCTACATACATATGTAAAGTATGGGGCACATGTATGTTAACATTTAGTATGTAGGTCAGGCATGTGTTTCAAACTGTGCCACACCACAGGAACACACACTGTGCCATATAGCAAACCAGTATCAATATCCCTCGTATGAAGTGCGGCCTCATTCAGCTGCCGTCCACATATCTACTTCCTGCAGAACAAAGGCGGCGTCGAAGGTGGAGCCAGCGACAAACTCAATTAGAGAGAGGCCCTGTTCTTCCACAGTTCTCCCACCTTTTTCAACATAAGTGCACTCATTTAAATGTCAACTGTAATTAACTTGGACGAAGGAGGACAGATCTGAACACTGTTAGCATAACAAGAGGGACATTCCCCTTATCATTTCATAACCTTCTGTTCCAAATTCATTACTTACAAGATGAGCAAGTCATAAAAGCAGAGTCACGTAGATGGCTTATTTATACCTGAGACATGATTAGTTAGTCTGTTTGTCCTCTTGCTAACGTTCTCGGTGTTTGTTCCTCTGTCTCTTTCATACGGAGAATTGTGTTTGTGTTATAATCATAGCTCGACATGTCTCTATTTTTATAAACATCAGTGTGAAATATTAATGATAATGAACAGATAAAGAGGAGAGAGAGTGCTACAGATACTTCATACAGAGTGCTGGTACTTTACCCCACTGCACTGAGGTCTAACACTGTCATTATTTCAGAGCTTAATGAGAAGCGTGGCATTCTCCAACACGACTTGACCTTAGATCTCTGAATGGATGTATGAGGCTCTAATGAAAATTAAACCAGGCTAATTCAGTATTCTTCCAGTAGTGACAGTTCACTCTCTGCAAGTCTGTGGGAGGAGATAGCACGGTGTCATATTTTGTCTTCAGATAAGATCAGGCTGTTCATCTCTCTGGGCCATATTCTTTATTTTGCCACACTTTAACAGCTGTACATTTTACTGGGGTAATTCAGCTTAAGTGCCAATCTCAAGGGCCTAACTGCATTTTTTACACCTGGGACTCACAACCTTTTGCCCATAAAATGTTTTAGGCCAACTTCACTGTGAAGCACAGAGCATCGGTAATATTTTATCACCAAACTGCTTTAAAGAGCGTTTTCAGCTCTGCACATGTCCGTCCGTTTACCACAGTGAAGTGCACCTCTCAAACATTTCAATTTACTGAAGCTATAAAACAATGAAAAGCACTGCAAACTTGTCAGGAGCTATTATTGTATATTTTAAATGACTGAGTATTGGCCCATAAGCACACTTCCTACTTTGTTTCGAAAGAGAGAATTGACATGAGAAGTACTTTCTGCCTTCTGCCTGCTGTAACACAGTGACTGGTGAGATACTGGCAGAGAGTGAAGCAGTCAATGAAAACCCTCAGGCTGCTGCCACCACTCAGGAAGAAAGGCTGGGTGTAGCGAAACAGCTAGAAATCCCTCAAAACACATTACACAGAAAATAAGTATGTCAGAGTGACTAATGTGATCAAAGACTCAGATTAAGACACACACAAGCAGTGCACTGTTGTATGTACTGTCCATGTGCACTGGGAACACTGGGGCACATGAATGCTGAAGAACAAAGGAGGACCAGTGTCTATAGGAGATTTCTTGTGCATCTCTGCCAAGTAGCCATGGTGTCCGCTGATCAGGCTGTTTGTGTGTGTCCGCTGACACAACCCCCTAACGGGCCCCACCCTTGGCCCTCATGCATAAAACATGATTTCTGTAAGAGGCCCACACCCCTCGACGATCGACACCCTCACAAAATCAGACACAATCGTAAAAATCACAACAGGGCTGTCACACAGATAAATGCATACAGCAGAGGAACTTGTTGTAGGGAAGCGGCCGTTTGTAATCTGCATTGTGTGTACGCCTCGTACTGTCGGTCAGTCTACCACGATTCAGCTGAGCTACAGCTCATACATATAAACACAGGCAGAGAAACACACAACATATCGATCCTCCCCCTACGCTGTAAGAGAAAGACTGACAAGCACAAGGCAACGAGGCTCTCGCTCATCCCAACATCCACCCAGCAGACCTGTTCTGCCATTGTTTCTCAGTCTTCCTCTGCTCTGTGTTGACAGACACCCACACATGATTAAAGACTGTCTACGACCAGCATGACGCTGCTGGCTTAAATGGAGCAGGTCTAATTACTGCAATAGGGGACAGCATGGTTGGGGTGCATACTAAAAAGAAATCCATACACAAATGTGCAGGGAGCCGACTGCTCCTTGAACATATGTTTGACAGTTTCTTGGTGACAACCACAAAAGAAGAATGATAGAGGGAGTAATATGAGGGAAGGTCACACGCAGGAAATGTGATGCATGGTGATTTAAACGAGCAGCTAAGCAGTCAACCCAGTCATGAGTGAGGGGCACTGTCCTGCTGTGTTTCACAGTTTTACCATCAAGTAGATCCAGAGGGAGAATTTCACCTTCTTACCCTGAAATCTCACAAAGACACAGAGGATGAAATATGAATGTGCAGATGTGCTACTACTGATCATCAGGTTGGAGATCAGTGATGAGCTAAAAGTCGATATTGACGACTGTGTTCATCTTTCCACACTTCAGATGTACAACTTTAAGCTTGTGGATTCACAGGCTGTTTCATGTGAGTGACTCACATCTATCTCACGAAGAACTGTAGATTAAATGGTGATTATTTGAATGACCCCTTGGTGAATTGCTTTTTTGCCTAATGGTCTAAAGTAATGATCCGTTCCTTTATTACCCACTGACACACACACAAATACACGACAGACAATAATTAACAAGGTGATTAAAAGCTCAAACTGAGCTGTTTTCTGTCACAGCTCCTTCGGCTCTGACCAAATGAGCCAATCACATGACTTTTTCATGCGTTTTTTTCCCACATGTGGGTGTTTTTTTTTTCCTGTGCTGGCGATGATTCATTGATATGACAGACGTAATGATGCCAGCAGAGGGACGGACATCCTGCAGTACCATTCAAACCTGCAGCTACAGCGTAAAGCTCCAGTGGACCCCGATGTTATAATGTCATCACCCTCCCTTCCCTTCGCCTCCAGCCCTCCATCGTACATTTCAACCGTTTTCTCAGCTCTTCATCGCACCCCTCACCCCACCCCCACGAGTCCTCTCAAGCCTGTGACATCATTAAGCACATGTTGTTCACACAGCGGTGATGACTGCCGCACCCACCCCACCCCCACCTTGGTAAACCAGTAAAATAGAGATGAGGCCCATAAATAATGGAGATGGTGTACGGTGCTATTCCAGCGTGGAGAGCCCGCACTTCAACAGCCTTTAACTAGGCATCCCTGAAATAGCAGGGCCTGTGCTGGGACCCTCGAGATGGCATTTTAATGCAGATGTGATATTTTATTGGCTCCCTGCCCTGCTAGGCCCCTCCCCCCCTCCTCCTGCACCCGGGCACCGCTGTGATCAATCTGCAGGTTTGTGGTGCGTGATGCTTATCACCTACGAAGGGAAGGGCTACACATGCGTGGGCTGTACTCCGTCTTCTTCTTCTGACACACAATCATTCTGCTGCTTTAATGCTCTGTCACTACGACACTTTCCTGTGTCAGAACCTGCATTAGGAGAAGCTGCACATCTGCCACCTGAGCCCAAGAGGCAGATGTTCAGATCTACATGAGGCCCATGAACCAAAGCGATTGATCATTTATATTAAAGGCACTCCAGCCAATATACCTGTAATAGGATTTATGATGCGGGACCTTACAAGCATATGTTCCTGTTGTTATTTTCCATTTATTTTTTTTAAATGTGAAAATGTGTGTTTTGTTGTGAAAAACTATTACTTTTAACCTTGTGGTGGCCCTGGAAGAAAAGTCAGGGATCACAATGTAACCTTGTGTGTCCATACACAATTTCATCTTAAGCCATTCAACAGTTACTGGGAAATGTAATTATAGAGGAAAGTGGTGGATCCATTAGCCAACAGAAGGACTCTGTCCTCCCTTCAAGCTGCACGCTACAAACTACCTGCTTTCTACTTCGAAAAAAAAAAAAAAATCAATGTTGTGTAATGTGACCATGTTTCAAATGCAGAAAAAAATATGCTGAGAAGTTTTACAATTCAATCAAATACCAAAACCTGACGTGTCAGAACACACGGATCAGCTGAAAGTCATATGGATTATACTTTCTGTAAACTTCAATTTTCAACTACATTTTCTTTGCATGATTCTCCAGGTTGTGTTTGACTAAAGTCAGAGCTGAAGATATGAATTTTGACAAGATCATATGACCTAATGATGTTTTCTGCTTGTGTTGCAATAGGTTTCCAGTAGGGATGGGCATCTTAGGTATGAGGCCGATATGATACGCATCTCGATACAGTGTCTCCGATCTGATATATTAAAGATACATGAGTGGCATTTTGCAATGCGATACGATTCATACCCAAATCAAGATACAGAGCGATTCAGCACGATCTGGTTCAACACAGTTCATGTGGTGATGTAAAAGAGGATGTTGTGCAATTCAGTGAATGGATAATTTATCTACTCAATAAAACCAACACTTTCACAAACTGGCTTTTTTCTTAGAGCCTGAGTATCTGTTTTAGGTTTACAGTACAGTGTCATTTCATAACACATGGCTCACATATTTAAGTATCCTCAAGATAAACACAAATATTTAAGTGTAAAATATACAAAAACCAATTTGTACCATTTTTAGCTGAAAGAAGGCTCACCAGGAGCAGCTGAAAGTGATTTCTTTCATAAACTATAAAAAAAAGTGTTATCCAACATATTTGTTTACTTGGCTTACTCCTCACGCCCATCCTCACTAAATCTACTATTCATCCGCAGCACAGGTATCAGTGCATTGGGGCAACTCATACTGTAGTTTGTAGTGTACACATCGAAGAAATAATGCCCTCAAAATGGGTTGGTAAAACTTATGAATAAATGTAAAACAATAACGTATTAAATGGATCGTTCTGTATTGATACAAACATTTAATAACCGATGCATCTCAATAACTTTCCAAAACTGCATTCACTCTCAGCTGCTCTACCGGTGCACTCGCATCTTGCACACATGTAATCGTGTATCGATATGTATCGGTTAATCTGTAGTTTCCAGTGGTGTGGCAGCAGTGATCAATGGTGTGGAGCTGGAGTGCACTAAGTTAAATATATGAAGACTGATGGCTGCTATTAGTGAACCCTGTGGAGGTGGAAGGAGCAGCAGTGCTACAACAGTTATCACTCAAAACAAAGTCTAATATTTCTTCATTTACTCAATGAAGTTCATGACAAAATAGAAACGCCAGCACACTGTAATGCAATCCAATACATCAATATAGATAGAGCAGAAAAAACATCATAAAAAATTACCATCTTATAAAAAAAACCTGAGGAGACACTCTGATCACCATGAGGCTCCAGAGAAAATCTTTTAATGGACCTTAACTTGAAACAGTTTTTCCAACTATATCTGTAAAATTTAAATCTTATGCAAGTTTAAGTTGCTATAGTTTTCCACTGTGTTTTGAATTAGACCTGAAAATTTCCTCAGGTAATTAACTAATAAATTATGTACTGATGATCATAACACCAGCCCCTCAATGACTGTGGTCAAGTACAATATTAAAAGTAATTACATCATATTACATCAATAAAATACTACAAATAATAATTCTGATTAAAAATAAATGTAGTTGTTGATTTCATATGATCAATAATC
>OOFC01033243.1:0-15000 GCA_900323345.1 Pseudochromis fuscus | reverse complement strand
TATCGTATCGCATTGTATCGTATCGCATCGCATCGTATCGTATCGCATCGTATCGTATTGTATCATATCGCATCATATCACATCACATCGTATCACATCGTATCGTATCGCATCATATCGTATTGTATCGCATCGTATCGCATCGTATTGTATCACGTTGTATCGTATCGTATCGTATCGCATCGTATCACATCGTATCGTATCGTATCATATTGTATCGTATCGTATCATATCGTATTGTATCGCATCGTATCGCATCGTATCACATCGTATCGTATCGCATCGTATCGTATCATATTGTATCGCATCGTATCGTATCATATCGTATTGTATCGCATCGTATCACATCGTATCGTATCATATCATATTGTATCGCATCGTATCGTATCATATCGTATCGTATCGTATCGTATCGTATCATCATTCGTATCGCATCGTATCACATCGTATCGTATCATATCGCATCGTATCGTATCGTATCATATCGTATCGTATCGTATCGTATCGTATCGCATCGTATTGTGTCGTATTGTATCGAATCAGGTCATATTGTACTGTATCCTCTTGAATCATAATGCATTACAACACATGGTATCATATCAGGTAATATCGTATCATGTCATATTGTATCGTAACACATCGTGTCGTAATGCATGGTGTCATAATGCATCGTATCGTAATGCATCATAACGCATCTTCTCCTGCAGCGTTATAACAAAGTGTGAAAGAAAACCTGCAGTCGAAGACATTTGTTGGATGATTTCTCTGATGTGTGACAGGAGAGGAGTTCAGACAAAACCTGTCAAAGCAATAATGAGTATTTAAAGTATTTAAAAAAGTTGTGTTAGGACAGGAGTCATCTCTTACGAACAGACACATGATGACTAAGTTTTGTCTAAAAGTTCAGGTGTATCCATCCAACAGATTCAGAGTATTGGTATTTCAGACTCACAACCTGATCACAGTGTTTGACCAATCTTTTCTGGTAACATTTCTCAGTAACTTTACCAGGAACTGGCACAGATCACTGCATGAGTCACTTTGTTTTTCTGTTCCTAATGAGCCACACTTTGAATAATCTCCAGCAGTTTGACAGATGAAACTCGACACCGGGCGAGTCCAGGCTTGTTCTGCACTTCCTGTGCAGCAGCTGAGTCTCTGCAGCTGAGTCTCTGCAGCTGAGTCTGTGCAGGTCAGTCAGGTGGTTGGACGGTCAGTGTGCAGCCTGCAGTGACCTCATCTGTCCTGGTCCAACAGGTGGAAAGTTTGGATTGAGTTTAGTGTTTCTGCTTTGTCTGAAAACTGGAAACAAATTTTCTGACTCTGTTCAAAGTTGTAGACCAGCGTGTCCACCACGTCCACCACGTCTAGCACGTCCACCACGTCCACCACGTCCACCACGTCTAGCACATCTAAAGTTACACAATATTTTTCTTTCTACACACAATAATCTGTAAAAGTCACCACCATCTTTTAATATCCGCTGCTGTGTTGTTCTGTTCACTACAAAGATTCAAATCTTTATTCTTCTATAAAAAGATTCAAACATTTCACTTTTTCCACTGATTCTGCTTCTGAAACACTGAACTTTTCCAGCAGATTTCTTCAGTGGAGCTGAAAGGACACAAGGTTCAAATCCTCTTTTACTGTTTTACCTTTGAAGCTTGTTCAAACCTTCAGCTGCTCTACGACGACGTCTTTTTTGCTTTTATGCCTTTAACATCAACAGTTTTTCAACTTTTATTTTTAGAAGATTGGACTGTTTTTCACCTTTTTTAAATCTTGGGTAGGTTTCCTTGCACAGGATTTGAGCTCTCAAAGGGGAAGTAAACAGTTTGCTTTGTAATTTCGTGTTATGAATTTAGAGGTTTCACTGTAGCATCCACATTCAGTTCAGTTCCATTAATATCAAAGTTTCATTTACCTTTGTCCTTGGTTATTACGTCTATTGCAACATCCCAATCAGACTGAGTCAGGACCAACTACACACCTGAGTCACTTTGTCAAACTGTGACCTGGATGACTAAGAAACTTCGCAGGTATCCGAACATCCCAGGGGTTTTCAGCCAGGACTCAGATTCACCTCCAAACTACCTGTGTCTCACTGCTGAATGTAAAAGGGAAACTACCTGCTTGTTGCAGCAGAGCCTGAGGCGGCGACATGTCCCTCCCTCCTCCTACATGTGTGTCATTTACAGCAGATTTGTGTCGTCACACAGATCAGTCACAGGACTGGATTAACATGTGTTTCCCAGTAGTGATGATGGTGCTGTTAAAATGAAGCTTTTTTTATCCCAAGCTATGTTTTATCTGTAGTGACGTGAGGACGTCCTCTGATCTGTACCAACACGAGACACCACAACAAGTCCATGTGTTGAAAGACCAGTTTAGCTCAGTCTGAACAGGAAGACGTGAGGAAACTCAAAGATAATTCAGAAGAGTTAAAGAGATGTTGAAGTTATGAAGGATGAGTCCTACTGAGCAGCAGGTTCCTGAAGCGTCCCTCAGCTCAGGTCCTTTGTGAGGACTGTTGGACAGGAGAGGGTCCACGGACACAGTCCCAGGTTTCTACAACCAGTGTGGTTTCAGATGGGCACCAAAAAATACACTAAAAATAGTGGAAGTGTTTTTATGTCAGGATTTTATGTCAAATTAAAACGACACAAAGAAGTAAACAGTTTACTTCTTAATTTAGTTTCATAAGTTCAGATGTTTCAGTGAAGGATCCACATTCGGTTCAGGTCCATGAATTTCAGGTTGGAGATGTTACACAGGGATGAAGCAGTGTTCACACACAGAGCAGCTCAAAGTGTTGACTTCAACAGAAAGTCATTCATAGAAACATTACAAACATTTTTAAACAGAGCTCTGCATGTGTGTTTAAAGGGGAGTCCACCTCCAGGGCACTGCTGAGCTGCCCTGGAGCAAGGCACTGACCCCCAGCTGTGTGTTACAGGCCCTCTGCAGGTCTGTGTGTGTGTCTGTTGGGGGGTCTGCATATAAAGTGCATTTTGCTGTGTGCAGTGTAACAATGTAACAAAGACACATAAAGCTTCTTAAATGTTAGAGTGAAACCAGCAGGTCCAACATCACACACTCAGCCACAGTCCAGGTGACTCAGTGCAGCTCCACCCAGGTGTGGACCAAACCTCAGAGGAGATCTGCTGACCAGCCCAGATACTGACCTGCCAACCTCCTACATGTCCTGAAACTGTGGGAGACTAGAGGAAGGTTTTCCATCAATGACACAATGTTTGTGTGTGAGTGTGGTAACAGTAGTAATCGTACTGAGTGTTTACAGTGGCTGCAGTCATCATCTGTGTGTGTGTGTGTGTGTGTGTGTGTGTTTACTCTTTACAAAGAGCTTCTGGAAAATGCAGCAAGTTACAGTAAGAGTCCGTTTGTGTCACGTTGTGTTTGTTGTCGGGTTGGAGTATCTGTCTGGGAACAGTGCTGTGAAGAAACCCACAGGTTTCACAACTTTATCCTTCAGTTTTCATCTCAAGGTTTTATTTTTAATATCAGTTGATTGGTAATTATTTTCCATAGTTTATTAGATTGTTTTCTCTTCAAAACGTTTCTTTTTAAAAGTAGGAGAAAATGCCCCAAACCCAACATCCACAATCACATGTTGTTGTTGTTTTTAATCAAAGCTGCAGTTTACAAATGGATTGGATTTATTAGAAATACTGAAGTAACCATTGTTTATGTTGCAATCAGCCTAAATGACCTCATCTAGTCCTGCTCATTTCAGGGAAATGAAGGACACCAAACACTATAATTTTTCTTCAAATCCTGTAATTAAAGAGTTAAACAGCTGGTCACAGTCATGCGAATAATTATAATTTGGGTTATTTCACAGAACAGCAGTTTGATAAATGACCTAAAACTTCCATAAACTGACACCGCGTTGTACAGCTATAAAAGTCGTGCATGCACGGACTAATAATAAAACAAATCTGATAATCTCTGAGCAGCAGGTTTCCACTGTTATGGTGTAAACATATCTCCTGGTTTTGCAGAAACAGGTTTTGGGAAGTGACGTAACATCTGATAAGCTGTGTGTGAAGCTTGTGGGATTCCCTCTAATGAAATGTGAATCGTCAGGTGGTTTTGGGCAATCCCACAAACTCCACCCATCTACGGGAAGCTCGGTGCGAAGGTGTGCGAGACAAAAACTGAAACTGAGGGAGAGGAGACACGCCCACATTACCAACTCAGAACAGACAGTAACAACATGCAGGGAAACTATTAAAGTTGGAGCTGTCCTACAAATCAGTCTGTTGGCCAATCAAACACGGGCCTGGTGGTGGCGCCCTCTACACTTCCACATTCTGCTTCGTTGCATCATATTTTTACTGTTGCATCCATTGCATCACCCTCCACCCTGCAGCTGCACGCACAGTTTCATAGGAGGGTTGATTGTTGGTCTTTATACCTGCTCAGAAAATCACCAGTGTCTTTGATCACGCTGCTCCTTCTCTGTGAGGCGCCAATAAACAACATTAACATGTTTATGTAATGAGTCTGAGTCGGAGCGAATCTGGATTTAATTTGGATCCTTGTCTGAGGAGACCGGGCTCAATACTGCCACACTCCACCCACCATCATGTAGGAAATCAGATCCGATACAATAAGTCAAAGTCAGCTTTAGTGTCAATATCGCAAGATGTACAAGACATTGGTGTGAACAATAAACATTAAAATTAACACAAGTCGTTATAAAAAAAATATATAAAAAGTCATCAACATTAAATATTAATCACCTCAGCAATATAAAAATACAAATAAGGGCGTGCAGCAATAATCTAAAATGAACCCAAACAAAATAAAATGAATGAACAACATGACAAAAGACATGTAACATATTAAACTCTGAGAGTACGACCAGTACAAAAATTCTGTATAATAATATAATATCTAATAACTTTCCAGAAAAATACAATTAGGAAAAAAAAGGGGGAGTCTTGTCTGTTAGAGTCACAAAAAATAAATCAGCAGAAATTTTTACTTCACTTTTCAGTGTCCAGTTGGTGGCTGGTGTGGCAGTAGATGGTGGTAGTGGTAGTAGAATAATTCAAATTTAGATGGTAACAGGTTTTGAATTCGGTGTTATATACATAAAAAAAATCAGAGTAATCTTTTTGCAACTCACTGGACAAAATGACAAACAGCAATACAACACAGTATCATCTGCATACAGTCGCACACAGGAAAAATCTACTGCAGAAGGAGAAAACATAAACAGGTTTTAACCATATTTATTGGCTGTACGACCTTAAAGCCTGGCAGGGATTTCCCTTTGCTGTATGCACTTTATACAGATTGTAAAATGTCACATTTAATGTCACATATATATTTGTGTTGTTGCTTATTGGTCGGATAAATCAAGTCATTTCAAGATAAGAATTTAAAAAGTCTCTTTGCATAATAAAATTAACTGGAAACTAGCTGTAAACACACGAGGTGATGACAGCGAGTAACACCGTCCTGCCTGTGTCTCCGCAGAGTGGCGAGGACGAGTCGGTGTGGGTTGAAGACCTGCTGAAGCTCCACACGGCCCGAGTCCGGGACGTGGAGATCCTGACAGGCCTGGACCTCTACAGGTCCACCAACCTCACCTACACCAGCACCCTGGGCCTCAAGACCTACCTGCACACCTTCGAGAGTGACGACTAGACGCACACAGAGACAGACACACACACACAAATACACACACATATATACAGGTTGTAGCCCTTTTTTGTAGAAGTCCTGCATTTACACTTTCCAATGCATGTTCGCTGGACAGACGGTGCATCGCCGTTTCCACTCCCGAGGGACGGATCAAGACGTGCTCGGAAAATAACACGGAAAGATTAAAAGAGGGTTTTGTTTGGAAGATTACCACAGGAATATTCAGTATGATTCACAGAAGCTCAGAGAACAAGCTAGCACAGGAAGGACGCAGGGTGGCCCAGTGCACAGATCATCAATACAGACAATACAAAAGAACCACACCAGTGTTTCAGCTTCTCAGCCATAACTGAGGTAAACTTCATCTTCCTGTCTGCTGTTGAAAAATCTGAAATTAGATCAAAAAGTTGTAATATTACCTTTAAAATTATGGAAATCTAAAGCTTAATCATTTCAAGGCTAATAGGCTAAAACATGCTAAATGAATGGTGTGGGTTTGTACAGGAATAGTTTGAGATTTGGGGAAATACGTTCAAAAGATAAGATTATTTCCTAAACATAAAGCAGCCAGGAGTTTAGCTTAGCTTAGCATGAAGTACAGAAACAGTGTAAAGCTGTTAGCATGGCTGTTTCTGAAAATAAATTGTACTCACCAGCAAAGAAGACAAGGCTGTTTACAGTCTTTGCATTATGCTAAGCTAACTATCTTCTGGCTACAGCTTCATATCTAACACCCACTTCCTGAAACTAGCGAGCAAGTGAGGAAGTATACTTGCTGTCGACACATAGAAACAATGTTGCAGATGTTTTCATATCACACACGGGAATCCCAGAGTCTTTTATCTGAAAATATGTAGCAAGAAAAGAAAAGATGAATAAATAAATGAATCATCAAAGCCCTGTCATGTGCATCACCTCCTTGACAATATTCATGACGACTGTTTTCAAATCCAACACAGACAACCACAGCTTTACATTGTAGCCTGAAAATAATTCAACACAACCCCCACATCCTCCTGCTTCTTCCATCTGTCACAGCTGATCATCTAGGTGTACATTTTTATACAATTTGTCATATTTATTATGTAGCATCATAATGATAACAGCACCTAGTGTTACAGTATTAATTCAGTGTAACTGCTCTGTCCCTGTACAACACATAGAGATCTGTGGTGTGCTGCTTTGTTTTCCACAGCTGACCGATGCTGTGGGAGAGGAAACTTCTTTGCTTTATTAAACTGGGTCTTTGTGTTTTTATTAGATTTAGGCGAAACACTGAAAACTGGATTATTTCACCTTCAAAAGATTTAAACAAAACAAGGATCATGTCTCAAGAGCCAGGATGTTGGAGCATTGAATTCTCCTTTGACACAGTTTCGTTGATCTTGTTTGTCTCTTCATCTCCTTATTCAACTTCCCACATTCCCACTTTGAACTGGATTAAACAGAACCTGTATGAAGTTGTCATGTCTGCTATTTACTTAGGTAACACTGATGAGTTAACATAGCTAGCTGTCATGGTAATCAGTAGAACAGATAAAAGACAAGACATAAATAATGAAATAAAAGTCCTTAAAACGACGTAGGAGCTTGTCAAGTTGTAGATGAAGCCGTGTTTATTCCTGTAGTCTTTCAAATAAAAGAGAATTGGAAATATTCATTGACTGGAAGTTTGTTTTTCACTGTTTCCTTTTTCAGCTTCATTAACCTCAGTCATCACAAGCAACTTTCTAATTAAACTACAGTGGTTTGAATCAGGCTAAAAGCCAACAGGAAGTCACAAGAGGTAACATCCTGTCTCCGATTGTCAGTGAAGAGTCTCAGTCATCCAGGTCAGGGGTATCCACTGATCACTACTGGACCTGCAGAGGTTACTCGAGGATGTTTTGTCTCTCATCCAAGAGACTTGATCAGCTCTGACTGTCCACGTCCAGCTGAAGGAGAAGGACTCTCCTCTGAGGACAGTGAGGGACATGTCCTGGATCAGGAGGACAGATGGTTTGAAAGAGCAGTGAAGGAAGCCATGTACATGAGAGCAGAGAGACACCAACTGTCCTCCATCTACAATCCTGTCCAAAACATCCACGTCTCACCTCAGGAGACCATCCTAACCAGGGTCACTCACATCTGACTCCAAAAGTCCCACTTTCCAAACCATGGCTTCAAAATAAGAGCCCACAAACCAAAGGGTGACAGAGTTATAACCACCACCAAAACCTGGTGAGGGTTTCATCTTCTCCCACATGTCTTGAGACTCATGGTCCAGTCACCAGCTGATGGTTTGTCTACACTGTTCATACATCTCACACCTTCTTCCCGAACCTGATGAGTCAGCGTTTTATTGTTTGATTTGTATTTCGCCGGCGTCTCTGCTGCTCTGAGGTTGATCCCGGTGTTTGGCTGCTGCTCTGACAGTGAGTCATGAAGACTGAGAGGATCCAGTGGAGCCATCCAAGCTGCCACTGCATCACAAACTGTAACAAACACACTCATGGTGCTTCATTAACATCCAGTCAGCTGCTTTAACCTGACACTAAATCATATGTCTGTGGATTAGGGAAATACAACCTGATCAAAACATTGATTATTCTTCTTGTCAACAAATCTGTAAAAATACACAAGTTGCCATTATTATGTTAGAATATATCTTTTAAAATTAGCCAATCGGTGGAGATTTAGTCACAGGTTTGATGACTTGTTGGCGTCAGTGGTGATGAAACAGGAAGTCTCTCCGTGCAGAGGTGTTGGTACAGTCCAGGGATGGAGCTGCTGACCAGTGCAGCTTTGATAACACACCACACCAGCGCTGTGCTCAGGACAAGAAGGCGTCACACTCACATGTCACCATATATGGTCACTTCCTGCTCCAAACCACCAACACTGCCAAATACCAACCTCCTGGACCAGGATGAGAGTCCACAGACTGGGTGGTGACAGCGTCCGACCAATGGAGGAGCTCCACCTCACTCCATCGTGCTAACGAGCACAGTCCTCCTGATTATTGTGTTTCCATTTCCATGTGTTGTGTAACGTTAGATTCCCTCTGAACGTGTGTTGGCAACATCCATCTGGCTCCTCCCCTCCTGCAGCTCTCACCATCACCACACAGCAGATTCCTCACATCACTTTGTTATTCAACATTTCTGGGTTTTTACTGGAAATCGATGTACGTACATTGACCTATGTGTGACTAAATACTTGCTAAAGGTTCATATCAGGGTTTGTGTCACAGCAACACATTCACAGCGACTGACTCAGTGGAAACATTATATCCTCTGTTTGTCCATTTGTCTCCTTATACTCACACCACGACTGTTTTAGTGTCAGATATGATCTAAACCTGCAGGATCTGAAGCTGCACACAGGTTTATGTTGCTGAAGTTTCCTCAGACCTGAAGATTCAAAAGGGAGAAAATTTCAAAATAAAATAAACATTCAGCAACATTTGGAGCTTTTGTTTCTTGCAGCACACACGACGTCATCGCTGGACGATCATTTAGAGGATTGATTTGTGGTTGTACTGGAGACATGCAGCAGTCACAACGTCCTCCCGCTGTGCGTCCTCCTTGTACACGCCGTCACCAGTCATGTCCTGTCCTGGTTCTGTGTATTTTTACTTAATTACTGTGATATTTTCTGATACTTGGGACGGCAGTGGCTCAGTGGTAGAGCGGCCGTCTACCAACCGAAGGGTCGGTGGTTCGATTCCCGCTCCTCCCAGTCATTGTCGGTGTGTCCTTGGGCAAGACACTTTACCCACCTTGCCCAGCATGAATGTTGGATGAATGGACTGGTGGTGGTCGGAGGGGCCGTAGGCACAAACTGACAGCCACGCCTCCGTCAGTCTGCCCCAGGGCAGCTGTGGCTAGCTTAGCTTAGGTATGAATGGGTGTGAATGAATAATGGTCTCTGTACGAGCGCTTTGAGTCTGGACTTCCAGAGAAAAGCGCCATATAAATCCAAACCATTATTAGCGTGCTATCAAACTCACCGGGGTTCAGCAGTTTCATTCAATGGTTTTGCTTTTCTGTAGTGTGAACAACTCAGCTGATGACGGCTGTTTTTCCACCGCACAAGCTTCTCCTGTGCCGAACACATTTTGTGATGCATCAGGTAAAATGTCTGACAAGAAGGAAACAAACAGAAAACTCCACACAGCACACGTCATTTCCTCCAAACCTTAGTCCAGAGGAAGAAAGTACAAGGTGCCCCCTTGTGGGAGTAATATGCACTCCACACGAAATAACATCCATGGGTTTAGTACCACATATGAAAAGTAGGGTTACTAAACCCATGTCCTGTGTGAACATCTGGTTCAGACAGGAGGAACAGGGAGTAGGAAGCTGGATCAGTCTACCTTTAAACGTCTGAAGGCCTGAGTGATGTGTTGCTGTGCTGCAGGGTTGGTGTATTCCCCTCCCTGTGGTGGGAGGGAGTGGCAGTAAAGGGGTTGACAGTTTTGTTTCTTGGGTAAAATTCTGAACATTTTTAATCCGCTGAGCTTTGACCTTTTTATCTGTCTATCCCAGGAGTCGTCCACCTCAGACACTCAAACATCCAGCTGCTCACACCTCCCACAGAAAAGAAAACACAGAGAGCTGCAAAACATATGACAAATACAATGAAGATAACACTGCATATGTCCATTTTTAATCTTTATTCTATGTATTAAAAAATCTTTAGTGTGTTGCATTCATGAAATCAATGAAGTGCTACAAAGAAAATGATTTATTTTCTGTTGCAACATGAACATTTTGAAGACAGTGGTATCTTGATTTTGGAGTTTTCCGAGATACGAGGCATCACAGGATCAATTTTTGGCTTTGAGTTGACAGAAAAATCTGAGTTAGAGTCTTGCAGATACACCACCTGCCACTAGTTGGCACTGTGAACAGCACAGCATCCCCCCAGCATCCCACATGTCGTTGACTTCACCTGTGTTACAAGGCTGTGTCTTTAAGAAGGTGGATTGTGGGTAATCCCTGAGTGACGTATGAGGAAGCAGGGATTTAGTTGTGTAGTTCAGTGTGTGATGGTGAGAGCAGCCAGGCTGAGCACAGGAAGCTGCCAGTGACTGAAAGTTAACTCCAAGGAAGGAAACATCACAGGATGTTGTTTTAATGTGATTCTGCTGCAGCGCTGGATAAAAGTGCAGCTCTCTGCAGCACAGTCCACCTGGACTTTATGCTGTTGTTGCTGGCGGGTAGGACTGATGTCGTGATGCATAATTTGAGTGTCAAAAAATAAAACCAGAAAATAAACACATTTTGTTTCAATGTTACACGAGCACCCTAAACTTCACATTTATAATGACATTGAAAAACTAAACGAAACAAAATAAATTTAGCTTAAATATATTTATTTAGTTATTTTCCAAAGCCACAGGGAGCTGCAGCACAACGATGAAAGAGCCGCGGGATGCCGAGCCCTGATGTAGGGCTTTGATCTTACACTGTGAACTGATTGACAGCAATATGAATAAAATGGAACTGAACTGAATTAAAATGTCCTCAGACGGGGTGTGTGTGTGTGTGTGTGTGTGTACCTTTAACAGCTGTGGTGATCTTTGTGGCCATTCTGCCCACCAGGCACTCTTTCAGCATGGACTCATAGTTCACCCAACGATGGACCTGTTCACAAACACACGTTACCACAGCGTCTCATGTAAAACCATTAAGATGGCCACATTAAAGTGGTTACTGAACTACATCCAACTCTGCTGCACCAACACAGAACAAAGAAAAACATGGTAAATGGAGTACATTTATATAGCGCTTTGCAAGGCCACACACACACACACACACAAAATTGGGAGCAACTTCAGTGTTGCACAAGGACACTTTGACATGTGGACAGGAGGAGCTGGGGCTCGAACCCATGTTCTTACGGTTTATAGACGACCCACTCTACCAGCTGAGCCACAGCCACCCCTAACTTGACCCTGCTCTTTTTTGTTTGTTTTACCTCATCACCCTTTACTCTGCCCCCACTGAGCTATAAATAATAAGCTGGGGACCAGAAAAGCTCAACAACAGAAGTGAATTCTTGGATTGTTCTGACCACCAACACCAAACTCAAGTAACATAAACAATGGCAGTACTTCACTTTGTTCATCCCCCTTCATACCTGGTCAAAGAGTTCAGTGCCATCTACCCCTGCTGCTTTCATCAACTCCTCTTCTCCACCAGGGTGGTAGTCCATGTAGGGGGTCACATTGTAAACCATACCTGTGAGACACACAGAAAAAAAAGAGGTTCATGTTAGGGCCCAACCGATTCATTGGCCGGTCGATTACATTGGCCGATTACAGCCCTTCAAAATCCTAACACCTGTGTTAGGACGCTCTTACATCTCCTTCCACAAACTGATGACCAAGCTTGGCCATCTGGGTCTAGACGCCACACTCTGCTCCTGGATCCACAGTTTTCTTACCCGGAGACCACAGAGGGTCAGAGTAGGAAAGGTGACCTCATCCACACTCACACTGAGTACAGGTGTATCTCAGACTCAGTCCCGCCCTCTTCACCCTCTTCACACATGACTGTGTCCCCATCCACCCCTCCAACACGATTGTGAAGTTCGCTGATGACATCACCGTAGTGGGATTCATAGCCGACACTCTACAGGGAGGAGGTCCAGCGCCTGGTCAGCTGGTGCTCCGAAGGTGAAGTGGTGATGAATACACCAAAACAAAACAGATCGTTGTGGATTTCAGGAAAAGGACCTCCCTGCCTCTTCGTAGGGAGGAGGTGGAGAGGGTCAGCAACATCAACTTTCTGGGTCTCCACATCCTCAGCGATCTCACATGGACCAGCAACACCTCCCACTTGGTGAAGACGATCGAGAGCATTCTGTGCTACTGCAGCACGGTCTGGTCTTCCAGCTGCACCACTGGAAACAGAAAGGACTTGTCCCATGTTGTAAAAGCTGCACAGTGGATACAGCTTCCCAGCCTGGACCCTGTCTATGCTCGCTGGCTGAGGAAAAAGGCCAGCAGCATCATCAGAGATGCACCCTCCCAGGACACAGACTGTTTGTCCCCCTTCCTCAGGGAACAGATTCAGGACATCAAAAACAAGAACTGCAAAACAGCTTCCTCTCCAGACCTGTTGCCACCATCACACCCCCCACCCATTGCCCCACCACCCAGACATCGTCAGGGAGATGATGTGCGGTATTAGAGTGAAATGGGTATTACAGATCTGGTTGAAAGATTTTGCAGAAATGGTTTTTCATTGTGCGTACGGATGCAAAAGCCGACAGAAAACATGGTCAGATGTTCACTTTTATCGGCTCCGGACAAACAAAGATCTGACCAGTGGGAGCCAGCCATGTGGACAGCTGACTGGACTCCCTCTGTAACATTTCATAGCAGGTAAGTTGAACATGACTGGTGTGGATGCAGCAGTGATTAACAGCAGCAGGCCTTGTGACCGGCATTGATCAGGATGGATAATGGATTTGTGAAAATATGAATTCATGTAGTGTGCACTTCTTCGTGGGCTAAATGACTGCTAACAAGATCAATCAGAGATTTCTGATGTCCGCCGAGGATCGACGTGTACACAGAAATAAGACATATTATCAGGGAACAAATTTTTGATTGACTGTCAAATAAATCAATAAACCAAGGTGATTTTACTACGTGCTTGGCGGACGTGATGAGGTCGTTGTCATATAGATCTTTTAACGGACAAGATATTCAACGGGCTGACGTGGGTCCACCAGTGTGTAGTTAGTGGACTGCTGTGATCTAGTTATGGTGTTCTAACTTTCATACGGCTTCAGAGACTGACTCATGTAAGGGCATCCCCTTACACGAGTCAGTCTCATGGTGATTAAAAAGTTGAAAATGTCCATGTACTAGATCCTGTTTCGGGCTATAATCAGTGAAATGAATGAATTTCTGAACAGCAATGTTGTATGGAGCAACGCTAATGCTGCTGATTTTTCCTAATATTGTGCTTTGTGGTTGTCATTGAGCTCCAGTGTGATACTTGACAAAGTTCAGCTGCTGTTTGGATATTCACCGTGGCTCGCCATGATCTGTGTTGAAGCGGCGGTCCAGATTTGCCATCCAATATGGCGGCGTAAATAAAAATGTGACGTCACTGAACATTATCTATAGGAACTTTACTCCCATCACTGCCACTACTTTGCATTATTTCATAATATCAGTCCTGCAACACCTAAACACTTTATTACTATATCATATGTATATAGTACTTTGTTGAATTCCTTTTATTTGATCATTTTCTGAGTATTTTTATCTATTTTTATTGTTTGCACAGCTGCTGACTGTTGTGTTCTTCCAAACAAATTGTGTTGTACTCTGCAGACACAGACCATTCTCCCTGCAGAGATGGCTAACGACAGTCTCCCCGAAAGCACAGAAACAGCTATTTTCCACCTATGCTTGGACACATCATTTGCACTGTTGCCAACTTGGCGACTTTCCAGTCCTCTTGGCGACTTTTTTTGTCAAAAGCGACTAGCGACAAATCCAGCGACTTTTCTGGTGTTTGGCGACTCTGAGGTGAAAGCACGCATCGTTCTGCAGTCACTACCCACATAGCACACATACGTCTCGCCGTCGTCCACCTCAGATCGTGCATCGATATCCTACTCCTAACATCTGTTAATGTGTCTGGGAAGCATCGGCCCATAGCTGGATACGGCTTCCCAGAGGGCGGGGCTATGTGCTCTACTTCAGAGTCTGATAGGTCGGCTGTGGATCGTCTTCAGACAAGTTATGGTGCATCGACGTGTAGTGATGGTCCTTTGACGCCTGAGGCTCCGACACATGCGCTGTAGCTCATGAAGCAGTTGTATGGAACCACTGTGCCGAGGCGTGGTTTGGTCACGTGACTATGACGTATGAACCACCTTACTGCTTCATTCTGTATCGAAACCTTGTCGCTGGTTGGGTTGTCTCGGCTCTTTGAAAGAGATGAGCTGAGCCTTCGAAGCAAACTGAGACTGAGTTGACAACGATTTGGTTTGACAGTGTTGCATTCAGTACTAAAGATTGTACAACATTTCTGAATCATAAAAATCGGAGCAAAACAGTTGATGCAAGCGCTGTAACATGCACATTAATAGGAATGGATGAAAAACCGTGGAGTGCAGTAGCTAATGTCAAATACATAAAACGACAACTTCGTTATGTGTTTCGGGTGTCGTGGTTCGTCTTGAAAACTATGCGCCTATAATAATGTACTGCGGGTTCGATACCCAATCATGTCATGTTTTGTATAGCTCATCAATGTACCTTTTGAAATTAGATGACATGTACCATTTAGTCTACTGAGCACACACTATTCA
>OOFC01033240.1:39223-56967 GCA_900323345.1 Pseudochromis fuscus | reverse complement strand
AAATACCGGCCGGGAAAAAGTCATCTGTACTTGTAGTTCCCCATAGGAACCGGTGGGGGCAGTATCGCTCCCACTGTTTACGGTATTGACAGAAAGGGACAGGAAGAAGAAGATGCGGAAGCACGACAGCGACAGGCAGCCGAACCAACCAATAAAGAGGTAAGATGCAAAACAGCACGGCTTTCGGATTTTTACGTTTTTTTTTTAAGAAGTCTAAATAGCACGTTGACCCTCTCCATGGGAAATGTGAGTACACAAAAACCAAGACAGACAGTCGACCGACACAAAGTAGTCTTCACTGAAGCACTTCCTGTTTAAAAATACCACATTAACGGGAAGCATATGTTAGTCGGGGATTCTGCTAGCACTTAAGCTAACCCATCGCCCAGCTTGCGACAAACCACACTCGTGCAAATTTTTATTTTTTGACAGCTCTATTTATTACTGCACCTTAACAAGCATTTCTTATCCAATTATTCGATTAGTTGATGGAAAAATCTATAGATTATTCGATTACTAAAATAATCGTTAGCTGCAGCCCTACTGTTATTACATACTTTCATATTTTACCAAGGCAATGTTGTTACCAAATGTCTAATACCAAAAGTGACTTGTTGCAGCTGTGTGATAAAAAAGGACAGACAGCATCATATGAACATCATGTGGTCCCCTGAAAAGTAAACACACTAATTTCCATGAACTAACCTTTATAAATGCTTCTTGAGGTACTGTTGCTGCTACTGTGGCTGCCACCACAATATAATAATGCAGCAAACTAACAAAAATTACTTTATTATTATTTCACATTTTAATTATTACACACTGTTTCTGTAGAATATGTATTAGTGTGTGTATATGTTGCACCTGTTTCTAACTGATAAAAAATAAAATGCAAAAAAACACAATAACTGGCAACGGATTCCCCACAAGTTTCAGACTGTGTGCAGGCCAGTGGCTGCTGGTCTGCAGATCCAAAGACCCTCGACTGTTTTTAGTTTGGTTGTTTTGCTTTGTTATGCATCTTCATGACTAAGTTACAAGGATTTTTCAGCTCAGTAATTGTAAGTCGGTTTATTTACTTTTTACTTCATCTCTCCATCTCTCAAGTTAGAGCCATTGTTTACAGTTCTGCATATTCAGGCACATGTCTGCAATGGAGATCTCCTGCAGCCTGATTCTTCCACACAATGTGCTTTAATTTAAAAACAAACTAAACTAAAATACCTGGACAGAAGATCTGTTAGCATTTTTAAAAAGCTTTTTAGACTTTCCTCTGTTTAGTTTTTTATTTATTCCAACTCAGATTTTCAGCAAGTTAAATAAATTTGTTGTGTTTTTATTCTGCATTTTATGTTTTATTGTTGTTTGTGACTTCCTGAGTAGACCCGGACAAATAACCTCTATCAGTATGATATGAGGAGCGAATTATGTCAGTGTAAGGGCCACTAAAAACCTCTGTATTTATCTACAGAGTAAGTGTTGTTGAAACAGTGAGAGATGGGAAACACACCGGACAGTTTGCCAGAAACTCACAGAGACAGACAAACACTCATGCTCCCATTGGTACCTGAGTGGCAATTTTCAGCTGCCAATCAACCTGACCTGCATCTCATCATGGGACTACAGGAAGAGAAGATGCAGACTACACTAGAACTGACAACTGTGACAACAATGAAATGTATCATCAGTGAATAAACTGTCATGAATAAGGGTAAAGAAAAATTACCTAATTACTGTATTCTGGTAAAGGAAGTACATTTATTTACTGCTTTTTTTTTTTTTTTTTTTTACCTCAGCTAGGTCCATTGCTTTACAAGGCAACTCATTCACCCATTCACACACCAATGGCTACCGAGCTGCCATGCCACTGGGAGCAACTTAGGATTCAGTGTCTTGCCCAAGGACACTTTGACATGTGGACGGGAGGAGCTGGGGATTGAACCCACAACCTTACAATTCATAGGCGACCCGCTCTACCACCTGAGCCTGTATGACTGTAATTGTGTTGAAGAACATGCATGCTTCTGCAGAATATTACATATGTGACATAGTCCTGATCAAACAGTCTCTCCCATCAGATAAATCTATTCTATTAAACTGTTTGACCTGCTCCACTAATAAGCAGCGTGTTACTGCTTTGCCAGGAAACATTATTCCTCTCAAATACAAACATAAGGCAACAAAAAGCACCCAGAACAAACTGTTGCTAAAAATCCAAGCTAATGTTAATCTAACACTGATAATGTTACTTTCATTTCAAGTCAAATATGTATCTTTATCAAAATGTTAAGAAATGAGTATGTTACATTTCAGCTGCTCTCTGAAAGTGAAAAAATTTACTCAGTTCCTAAACCTTTATGGATTTAAACCAGAGATCAATGCCCCCCCGGAAAAACTGAAGATCCTTTATCCTACAGTCTATAACCAAACTCCAAACCTGTAAAATCTTCACAGTTTGCTAGAAAACGCTCCTCCACGTCCACAGAGGACATTACACAGCTGTTCCACAGACTGAGTAGCACTAATCGTGACTACAGAAATGTATTTTCATGTCCAAATTAACTATGAAACACACTTGGTGTAGCACCAAGTGGGCACCATGCAAAGACTCCCACTAATATTTCCCTACAACTGTTTAAAGCTGTCAATTCTGACCAAAAAAGTTTAGTTTTCTCAGAAAATATTCAGTATCATGAATACTTAATAAACACAAACGCTTGAAGAAATAAAACAGGCATTCCTTAATAATAACATTAATCAAGGCTGCTCCGGCGGGACATCTGGAAACTCAAACATTAGTAGTGAAATCAAACTGCAGCAACAGGTTTGGGGTTATATGGCCCACTCATTCACCCTACTTTAGTTTCTGTATAACCTTAATGACAACACTGTCTGTTCCAATCAGCTCAGAGCTGCTCCACAATCCATTTTTCAAACTTTATGACAGTTTTAATTGCTCCCACCTGCTGCCTGATCGACCCGCTCAACGGCCACTTTTACTCACATGTGTGGACGCAGACAAAGAAGTCTATTAGGTGCAACTTGCCTTTGCTGCAGTGAGGTCACTTAGGCATTAAATTAGTTCCAGCCCGTCTACCCTCCCACCCCAGTGTGTGCACACAGACACACACACACAAAGTGCTAAACACTGGATGCACTGCAGGAGTTTTATGCTGCAATTACACTATATTGACTGATTAATGAGAGGGCATCTCAAAAAACCTCACCCACTGTTACCATTTCTCTGCTCATTCAACATACATCACATATGTTAAATGTGTGTGTAAGTGGGAAGTTGGTGGTCTTTTTCCCGCACAATGAGTTTATTTAATAATTTATTCAAAGAGCTGGTAATTCTTGCTGAAAGATGTTGTAAACATGATGCCCTGCCTACACTCTGACGATCATATTTAGTGTGTATAGATATTTTAAATGTTATCACCTGACAACCCTGTGAACCTCCCTGCTCTTCCATCTGTCAGTTCTCTCTATTTACTGTCTAGAGATGTACGCTGCCCAAATTTCAGGTCACCAGCTGGTAGTAGTAACAAAAAACATCTCAAAATGTTTACAGAATAAGTGATCTGTTGGGAGTGGGTGTGTGGAGAACAGCCTGGGTGGATGTTACCTCCCTGACCTGAATCATTATCCCCGTCCCTGGTGGCAGCACAAACACATCACTTCAACCAGGGGCTAACAAACCTATGAATGTGATGCTAAGCTCTGAGAAAGTCTTAACCACAGAGCTGTGGGTCAGAGTGTTTTACAGTTTCACTTGTGTTCACAAAATCTATCTTCTGGATTTTCTGTGTCCTGCTGTGATCTCCATGACACAACAACATGTACACTGAAAAACACGTATGCTCGTAAAAGTCATTTATCCTTTAGAAGTTTTATCATATTAACATGCAAAACAATGCTGATGTAGCCAAATCATCCACTTACATGTAGTGTTAGTGGAAAGTTTCAACTATTCTTGAATTATTGTAATCAAGAGAAAGAAACTTGATTCATTAATTAGACAAGATTTTACACATCAACATGTTTGTTCATGCAACATACCTGGTATTAATTTGAGCCATTAGCTGTAACAGTTCAGAGGTCACAGCAATGTCTGTGAAACTGTTCTGTGCATGTCTGGTGTTAAGTACGTTGCAACTATATTTTGCTCTTTAGTTATTGTGTCTACAGAAGTCAAGACGTCAGCTTGATGACATAATGTCCCTTGAAGGACAGAAATTGTTTTTATGAATTTTGCGTGTCAACTATTCTGCGTGGTTTGTCCACCTTGCTGCTCCTACCTGAGTTCTACGGTGGTGAAAGGTGCTGAGTAACCTTACAGCTGTTTCCCACATCTTTTTGATCCCAATGCCAAATATCTATTTTCTCCAAGAGAACACCTTGCTCGTGGCCTCAGCATGCATCTCATCACACTTCAAACAGCCTCTGAGGAACACGTGTTACCCTTCTAGCAGGTCCATGGTGGACGTGACGACCTCAGCATACAGCAGTGTGCGCCCCAGGAGGCTGGTCTTCAGGTTCCTGCTGTACGTCTCCATGCTGAAGTGCGCCCAGCTCTGGGACTCTGAAGAGTCGGTGACCAGGGGCAGGGGGCCCTCAGCCGGTGAAGAACCATCGTGGACCTCAGAACCGGACACCATCTGGAAGGAGGTCTTAGCCAGCGTAAGGACGCCATTTTGATCTGCACGTGTCTGCAACCACTTCAGGAAGGTGGCCCTGGCCTCCTGTGTGGAGAAGGAGAAGATGGTTGTTTTATATGTATACTGAGCAAATTACTGTATGTATAGTCGAAGTAAAAGCATTAATGAGGAAAGAGCTGGTGCAGACAACAGAGACGGACAGAAAAGCTGCATCTCTGTTCTGTCATGAACAGGAGATAGTTGGAAAACACGATGGACTAAATGGCCTTAATCATAACTGAGTGGACTGTGAATGTATTGTTACCTACCTCACATAAAATACTCTCTATTATTATCATTATTGCCTTTCAGATAGTTTGGGTGAACAGGACAACAGGATGGAGACATTGTTGCTTTGAGTAACAACGAATGACATCACCCTGGTCATATCACAGAACTCAGGGAAATAAAACATATTATACTTTAAATAATGAGAGAATATTTGTTAGTAAAACTGAAACTATCACCACACTTTTCTTTTAAGGTTTACTGACAAAATGATTCTTCTGTTGTCAGTATAACACAGAAGAAAGTGATCAATGTCAAAACCTCTGTCTTCTACTTACACATGGCCGTCACTCGCATTAGAATAAACTTTATTGGTCCAGTATGAACCCATGAAAGGATTGTTTTTTGTAGTGTCACAGGCACCGACCGAGGGCTAACATGGAAGCCACTATATAGATAAATAGAGCAGAATGGCACATTGTGGTGATAAACGCAGTTACTGACAACAGATATATATAGGAATTTATTGAATACAGTATCAAATACATAAAGTACTGTAGGTCGACTAAATTTAGATGTTTATCAGAGTGATGGCCTGTACTCAGCTGAAATACCCTGAGGCAAAAAACCCACAAATGCACATCTACAGTTATGTTGTGGTGTCATCTAAACTTTTAGTTTCAATAATAAAAAACCACAAACACATATTTAACTGCTGATGTGTCGGATATGAGGCACGGTCTCCCTTATTGAATGTTTTTAGTGAAGCATTTTATAGTCACATCCGACCGAGTTGTAATTTAAGTGATGGAGTTTCTGTTTGAAATAAATGTGGTGAATGAGTTAATCAGTGTGTGTGGCTAATCAATGACACGGTGTAATTAGGCAGCAATCCAACTCTTCTGTGCCTTGACACACAAACCATGTTGTCTCATTGTGTTTCATTTTCTCTGTTCCTCCTTTTGTTAATACATTATCTCGCTCTAGACCTCCTTCACTGATTATATAAGATCTTATTTGTTTATTGTCTGCAAGATATAATAATGTAAAATATTTTATTGTGTCATCCTTCCCAAGGTTGTACTACAGAAATGAAGTTTTATTTAGTTTAATTTGACATAACATTAAATTATCCTCATAAGATGTGACAGGGTTTCAAGAGTACAGAATATGATGCAGATTATTTCATAAAAAGGCCATTATCTGATTTTAGATGAATCATTTTACTTATCAAACCACAACATAAGATTGGTAAAGCTGATTGACAATTTACAATTATTTTAATGTTATTTTGTTTTTTCAAATATGAAATTGCTTATGTGGTGAAAATATATCAACCCGTGACCCCAAAACCAACACACGCACTAAACTTTAGATTTAATGGACTGTTCCACCTACATCCAAGTACATCCAGCCAAGAAATGTGTTCTCGAAACAACAAAAGAAACAGAAATCAAAAGAAATTTAAAAAAATAAATCACCCCCCATCAGAAATCAGTGTTACATCACAAAAACAGTATGAGACAAACTGATTAAAAAAATGCTACAAGTTACATTTTCAATTTTTACATCCTTACTCAAGTCTTACTGAACTTTGTACTTTCTAACTCCTGTTTCACTTCAGTAATGTTACCAACAATAATCAGGGCTTCTCTTTTTCCTATTGGCTGGCAGTCAGCTGTCTTGATCTCACTGAATGCTTCAGTGTGTGCTGGAAAAGCTTTTCTGCAGACGATCTCACTCCCAGACTGACAACAGCACAGTGTTTCCCTCACAGTCTTTTTCTGCCTCAAGAACTCGATATTGACCCTTATAAACTGACCCCTTCCAGAAAAAAATCCAATATTTCCATAAAATGATGGAAAATGGCTGCTTCTCAGCCCACCTAGCTGATATTTTCTGATCTGAATGCAGGACGTCAGGCTGAAAACGTATTGTCTGGACAATTATAACGGATGCTTTGCCATTAGTGGAAGATTTTCAGAGCCGTTCTTGGTGAAACCCAAAGCAATTTCTTAAGTATGTCTTGGAAATAGACGGCAGTGCCTGGTATAGCCCAGTGGATTCAAAATCCTTTAGCAGTGACAGAGCTGATTTGGTAGTGATTGATTGATGTTGCATGGATGTGGCTCTGACGCAGGTTCACTGAGAAGGACTGAGTTGAAATTGCATTAAAAAGATTTTTTCCCCCATTCGCATCAACTTATCTCTGAGTTTCCTTTTCAGGCCCAGTGAGGCTGAAAAGCAACAACAGAGCCCGTCTTAGGGTCGAAGACAGTTTGGACATTTTCCTCAGCCACACCCAGAACAACACACGACCTCTACGCAAAGTCAACCATTTGATTTTATTGTGTAATCTGAAGATTTACTCTGGTGTGCCTGATTTTTAAGTAGCTGATTTTGGCATCAGGCAGTTCTACCGGGGTGGAGTGAGGGTGCAAAATATTTTCATCCTCAAGGTATAAGAGGTTAAGAACCACTGATTTACATTATGGAAATATGAAGGAAACAAACAGTACAGTTCGAGAGTGTATTTTCATTGCTTTCTTTATCTCAGTGTATGTGCTGGGTAACCAGTCTGAGACCAAAGCTACAGGTTGAGGGTTGGCTCTTTCTATGTAGAATGACATCTATCAACTGGGACACTCCAACAAGTTTTGACACAACAAGCCTCCGCACTTCTCTGGATAAATCCGCTAATAGCAGAAAAAGAGCTTAGGCAAATCCACCCCAGCCCTGATTCTATTTAACTCAAGACGCCACTTCATTTCCAGACGGAGGGAAACGGTGATTTGCCACCTCATGGCAGAGAGCAGGAACACCCACTGAGCAGTGATGGAAGTCAGCTGCACTGATCACCACCACACTGAATACATTAGTGTGTGCAGGAGGAGGTTTTCATCACCTGCAAAGGGTCCTGCTACTGGACTGACAACAGCAGCGCCTCCAACACACAGCTGGAGCAGTGGTGGGTACGGGGAATGTTACTCTGTTTACACGCAGCTTTAAATCTAGATTTATGTTCATATTTATCGTGTTAGGGGAGTTAGTTCTAGTGGAGTCAAGGAAGGACTGAGAGAGCACAATAATCCATATCTACTATCCACCAAACTGTCTCAGATTGTAGACATTATTGTTGCATTTGTGTGTAGATTTTAAACAAAATCCATTGACGTGACACAGTTATGAATTTCACCTAAAGAGCTGAAATATTTCACTCTTTTCTTTTTAGTTTTTTCCTACCACTTCCTTCTTCCTCACCAATTCAAAGGCGCGGTGATGTTTTACCTCTGCTAAAGATGCTGTAGGCTGAACACTGCTGCCCTCTGGTGGTAAAATTGCAATCTTGATAAAATATTTGCGCATTTTATTTATTTATTTATTTTTTTCGTACAGGAGCCCATCCTCCGATCTTGCGCAAAATTTAATAACTTGTTTCTCCTCTTCAAACAAATAAACAAACAACAAAACACTGAGATCTATTCAGCAGTTTTTCCCGTGTTGCTAACGACTGGACAATTAAACCAGCAGAGTCCTTTTCATGTTATCTGGCTAGATGGTTGCATTGCTGGACATCTGATTGTGACTGGTTGGATGATTTAATCCATATTAGGCAAAATGGATTGCATACTAGATAGTAAATGTCTCTGGTCACTAAATCGTGGGACAATAGATCTAATCCCGTCCAGCATTTGACAGTTAAAAACTTGCTCTTCACAAAAGTTGTTAGTGCTCTCTGGTGGACAACCTATGCAATGGAGAGACTGTTTCTAAATTATCTCAAATCTACAGCATCCTTGACCCATTTCTACTGATATTTTGAGTTTCCAGCTAATATGACAATACAAGTGAAAGCGCGTGTTTGAGCTTGAAATTTAAGTCTGTGGATTTTTTCTTAACTGATCAATTAATCATTTAGTCTACTATGAATTGTCATGCATCATAATTTTGTAGAGACCAAGAGTCAGTTCGACCTAGCCTGACAGTAAAAAATATTTAGCTTATATTATAAATAAAAGCAGTAAAAAGCTCATATTACAGATTTTTTTGGTTATTTTTGCTTGAAGGACAACTCACAGAAAATTACCGATTATTAAAATAGTCATTGATTACCTTCATGCCAAAAACCTAATCCATGATTTCAGTCATTACAACACATCATTAACATTTTGCTGCTTTGTAAAGTTTTGACACCCCAATGCTAAATGTACCTCGCCAGGATTAAAGGGATTTAGATTGAAATCTGTTAATTTCAAAGTCCTGATTGGACTATTATAATATTTTACATGAAAGGAAGGAATCTGGAAAATTCTGTTCATTCAGCTTCACCTGCTCAGAGCCAGAAGCAATGACTGATAACAAGCACCCAAAAAAACCCAAAAAAACAAACCTCCCACCCTCCCACCAAAACACCGACTCCCCTCCTTAACCCCACACAACAATCTGGAAACAATTCTGCTGCTCTTAATTTCCATCAGCCTGCTGCTTGTTGGACAAAGTGGCTGAGGCAGCCGGGTCAAAGGTCACACAGTAATCCACATTCACAACAATAAACACAAATACAACTGTAATACTGTTGATGCTCTTGATGGTACTACTGATTGAATACTACTTGTTTTTAACTGGAGACCCAACCTCTGTGTCTGAACAGGACATCTCAGTTTGCTGTGAGGAGCCAGTGGAAGTGTCACAGAGCTGCTCTGAAGACGACTCCTGATCCTTACAAACCTGGCGCTCTGACGCTCTCTAGTGGTTGTTTTCTATTCATCATCAGAAAGGAGACTCCCTGCGCCACGTCAACCTCACGCTAAACCCGATCAATCCCCACGTCTTCAGAGAGGGTGAAAAAAAAAAGAATGCCGATATTGTTGTGTTACTTTCTTACACATTCACTGGGAAAATATCTTTAAAATAAATACCAGTTTTATTGTGTATTGTCACATTAGCAAAAAAAAATAAATGCTTGTAATGTTCTTCATGGTATACAATGAGTAATCTTAATGCAACTATGTTACACCTGTTAGTTTAGACAGGAGAAAGCTTCTCTGTGATCACTGTAAATGTCTCTTTAACCTCTGGACATCACAGCTCTAGTGTGGAAACCAACTGTGGCAAAATACTGAACAAAAGTGTGATGTGATCATCTGAAAGCTTCATATTGGTATAGTCTGGATTCTTCAATAAGGGATGTTTTTTCCACTTGAGGAAGTCCTACAGCGCCTCTGGATGGGATCTTTAAATCTTGCACAGCCTTAAAAAGCATTAGTAAGTGTATGTATTGCACTAAGCTAACATTACCATACAGACAGAACGGTGATCTTAACCAGTTTCACACAGAGAGGGATGCATATTTTAAATTTAAGTAAAAGAACATTTACATTAGAAAAGCAGTGGTTGATCAGGACACGATGAGCTGTGTATTAAAAGTATATTCTAAGATTTTTATTAATGTGACAAAGTAAACTGTAATGTTTTTTTTTTAAAAATCAGTACCCAAACTTTCTCTTTGATGGCTGATCAAAGACCAATTTATTGCCCTCACATGTTTGTACTGGTCCTCTGTACACAGACCTGCTGTCAGCCCGCTGCATATGTGCTCATATATTTGCATACATTAAGGAAGTCAGATTGTTTCCACATGTGTAGTTATGCAGAATATCTGCATGATGGATGAATTGATGTTTGTACTTGGAGGGGTGAGGGGTCAGAGGGGTGGGGAGCAGGACAAAAATGCAAAAAATAACAATTAATATTTGATTCTCTTAGAGACTAGAGAGACTGTCCAACTTAACACACCAGAAAGTGTTAATGTTGCGGGGAACAATGTGCTCTATGGACTAATACTATGACATAAACTTTTATTAAAAGAATCCAGGTGAGTCACAAACTTGCACGTCATTCATTCTCAAAATATTCAATAAGAAGCCAAAATCAGAAAATAAAAAAAATGTTATTAGTGCTCACTTCTATAAATAGATAGAAACTTGAACAACAAACTAATAATATAACGTTTCCATGGATACACTGAGTCAAATTTGTACTGATGTTGACAAGAGTGCAACTATCACCATGCTCATGTCATCACAATCGTTGAGACCTTTCTTTACTTCTGTAACATGTCACATGCACATTGTGGGTCTTACCTGAGAGGTGGCCAGCAGGTGGACTGGGGTTGGGGCTAGAGTCTGGTTTAGTTCACAGCTCAGGCCCAGAGAGGTGAGGATCTCTGTCAGGACTTCGTAACGCAGTGCGTTGCTGACCTTCAGATCATCGAAATCTTTTGACTTCAAATTCTGAGAGTCAGGTGCAATTTCAAAGTGAACCTGAAGACATACAGACCAGTAACACATTAAGGTGTCAACATAAGGTGGTGGACCTCCTCACAATGTCAGAACAGGTTCAGGGCGATCTTTTGATGATGGTGATATAGAGCACTGCATAACACATCAGTCTCCAAAAGCTACTCAACTGGGCTGAGGTTGTGTCACAGAGAAGACCACAGCATACGATTGATATCGTTTCATAGTCATCAAATGATTGATGCTTCACTGATGGAGATATTTTTAGTATGGAGGAGCAAACTTCTATTAGCCTCCAGATGCCCTCACTGTGGAGGTCAGTGATTCAGGTTTGAACTGATCTCTCGGTGCACACCACAGGCACTCACTCACTTGTTGCAAATATGTTGAAGAATATAACTGACTTCACATCTCTATCACCCGGTGTCGATGGTTTTTGCACCATGTTCTGCACTGACATTTGCAGTTACCTAGTGAAGAGTTGCTCTTCTGTATCTTTTCACATATTGCACTGATGCTCAATGAGTGTGTGATGCAATCTGCAGGACTTATGAGGCCGTGGAGCATACTGTATATCTGTGGAGTCACATCCAGGGCTTCTACCTCCACCTTTGTGCAGTCACATCTCAGAAGCACGGTGTTCAGTGTTTCATTCGGTACATGGAGCATCATCTGAGGTGAACTGATGCTATGTGTGTGGTGTCATCACCTAGTGTGGAAAGTAAATCATCTCAGATGCCCCAGGGAACCTTTCACCTTAGCCCATGTGAAATGTTCTTGTCCTTCCCAGTCAACACCCAGGGTCTGTCTGGACCCCGTCTAAACAGACTGTGCTATTGATTACCACTGGAGGTAAAGGTCAATAGAGAGGGAAGCACATATGAAACTGAACATACTGGACATAACTTAGTTTTTATGATTACTTGTCTCGTCTAACTGCAGGTTCAACTAGCTCCAGTCCAATTACATGTTTTTCAAAAGGAAACGAGAAGCAGGGGCACTGGGGTTTCATGGTGGTGCACCTAAGCCTTTTAGCTCAGTGTTTCACCTTAAATTAAGTAAACTATGGCAGCTCACCCAATCTAAATTGTACGTCTCAGTTTCATATTGTAGCGAGACAGCCACCCTGCCCGGCGTGGGGTATGTGAGCATGCTCCCTCACACAGTGGACCTACAGTACAGGACAAAAGTTTGGACACACCTTCTCATTCAATGCGTTGTCTTTATTTTCATGACTATCTACATTGTAGAGTAAAGTAAAGTAATGATGGCCACTCGTTTTTCTTTAGTTAGCTGATTGGTTCTTGCCATAATATGTATTTTAACAGTTGTCCAATAGGGCTTAACCTGACTTATGCACAACACAATTGATGGTCCCAACCCCATTGATAAAGCAAGAAATTCCACTATTTAACCCTGATAAGTCACAGCTGTGAAGTGGAAACCATTTCAGATGACGAAATCATCAAAGTCATTAAAATAAAGAAAAAACATTGAATGAGAAGGTGTGTCCAAACTTTTGGCCTATAGTGTACTTGCAGCATCTGAGACACTGAAGAATCTAAGGACACCGTTTGAGGGACCGCAGTTATCCACCAGTCCAAACACTATTTCAAGCATCATCAGTGTATGATAACACATAGATAGTACACAAATACATCACTGTACAGGCCATCATAGATTCAATTCTGAACACAACAACTTTCCAAGAGGTGTTATTTCAGCTTTATGTTAATTACTAAAGGGCCTGTCATTACTGGCCATGTTGTACGGGATGACCTGTATTTGGTTCTTAAAATATGTTGAGCAATATTCAGTGCTTATACGCTACTACAATCCATTAGTCATATGTCTTTACCTGACAGAGGACAGCTTCTCCACCATCCTTTCCGTGGGTTACCCTGACGATAACCATGTCCCTCTGATGAGAGATGTCCCCTTTCAGCTCTCCCCAGAGCTCAACCTCCCCTCCTCCTTGAGTATCTCTGATGTAGACCTTCCCACTTGCCAACATGCTCAGTTCCAACTCTGTGCTATCTTCCCTGGTGAAGTTCAGCCTGCTAACCTGCAGGCGTCGCCTCTCCCTCACTTCCAGGCAGAGGCCTGCCGGGCACAGGGTGGAGGCTAACCCCAGCACCTTGCCACCCTGGCTCAAGTAGGTGAGAAAGCGGGTCTGAAGCTGGGGGGTCAGAGTTTCCTCTTCTGCCAGTACGAGAAGCCTGGTGTTGTCCAGCCAAGGATCGCTCAGCGCCTGTTGTGGCTGGAGGGAATAGATTATGTTGTTTTCCATGTTTATACACTCTGATAAAAGCTGACGAACTATCTGAAAACGCTCTTGGCAGCCACCTGTGTACACCAAAACATTTGGCGGTTTGCTGTTAGAGTCAAATCCACCGCTTTGACCAAAAAACCCTTTGGCATCATGCTCAAGTTCCTCCAGACACTCGTCCTCACTATCCAGCCCAACTGAGTCATCATCGGGTAGGTCTGGAATGTTCTCAGCTGAGGCATATTTTACAGAGAGGATGGTGCTGTTCTCCAGCTCCAAACACTCATGGCAGCTGGACAGATGGAGGTGGTGTCCATGGCCCTCCATGTGGTGATGATTCCCCAAGGAGTGATCGTCCAAGTCCCCAGCAGGTGCCCGATCCTGAGTGCTGCAGAGCGGCTCTGACCCTCGTCGCTCCTCTAACCTCCTCTTCACCTCCGGGATGAGGAGAAGGCTGCCTTTACGACACTGCAGGTGATGGAGGTCAGCTGTCAGACGAGGGCTTGATGGCTCAGGGAGGACCACTTTAGGCTGACTGCTGCACAGATATTGTGAGATGACAGTCTTTGGGCTCTGCGGACACTGCTTCTCTAGCAGCTTACTGAGGGCAGATTCTTGGAGGAGGACAGCTGTGTGAATGTTAAGAAAACACAAAAATCTCAGAACAATAAGATCATTTCTACTTGGTAAAATCTACTAAAAGCATTTGTTAGCAAGGGCTAACGCTTTTGCTCACAGTAAATGATGATGTTTGTTCCCAGTTGGGAGCACTCGCATTACAACGTTGAAATGCCAGCACACAGTTGTCTACCTAAACATCCAGCATTTGCAAAGCATTAGCAGTAATTTGGAGACATGATGAATGCAAGTTTAATATATATTTACTGTCGTTTTGTGCTTGATTGAGTTTCCATTGACTTCTCTGAAACATATGTTGCTTTTTAGCTGCTTAAAGCTTTTCCATGTTGACCCATGCATTGCTAGCTTTGTGTGTCAGCTGTTGTAAACAGTTGGTCCAGTAGCTTCTTGCTGCTGCTGGAAATAAGAAAGAAACTAACTAAGAGAGGCTGAAAAGCAGCTTGTTTGATCATTCTTTGGGTTTGTTGTTGCAATTTTCCTTTTTGGAAATATAGATGATTTGTCAGGGCTTATTGCTGCTGGGCAAGTGATCCTTTTATCAAATTGACCAAAAACTAGGACATAAAGCTACACCACAAATGACACGAGTACTGCAAGAGAAACATTACCAAACAAGTAAGGGGTTCTGAGGTTACACTATCAAAGTACAAAAAATGGAGCATATCAAATGTAAATGAAGGCAACGTACGGACTATCTTTGAAGGCATAAGTCCATTGTCCAGCTGTAGACGATCTTCAATAAAAGCCACGCCAAGCCGACTGAAGTTATCTACACTGGCCTGAGCCACTGCCCTGAACGGCTGGCCAGGGCTACAGGCCAGAGGGACACAGTAGTCAGACCACTTCAGCACCTGCACAACAACACACACCACTGGTTAGCTGACAGTCTGTACTGATCCACGGGGCAGGAAAGGCCTGGAGTTCATTAAATCCTGTCTGCTACACAAACCAAACTGGACCTCAGGAGCAATTTTTACAGAAGTAAAACCATGAACGTGGAATATGATGGTCACATTTCTTTAGATTGTCAGACGCACTACATAAACAAAATAACCAACAATTATAATGACAATAATTATCAAAAGACAATTAAGTCCAACAACATGCAAACAGCAGTATCACAAATACCAACATTAACATTAGGTTGGACACCTCTCTAACTGTCTCAACAAAAACTAAATATGACAACCTTTACAGAGCTTAGCTTTGTATCTAAGTGTTCCAAATACAATGACAACTCTACGCATACCAATTCAATAAAGCATACAGCGTGCATCAATGTCAACAGTGCACTTCTGTCAATAACTAGGTTAAGACACACAAGACTACATGTTGTATTGTGATGGATTTAAATTAAACAGATTTGAGGGATTTAATTACAACTGCAAATGTGGTTTCCTAATAACAAAAGATTAGTCAGATGTTTTCCAAAGATTATCAGTTACAAGTATCAAGTAAAAGTTTGGACACATTGTCTCATACAAAAGTTTTTTCCTTTATTATGACTGTTTTCTACACTGAAGCATACTGAAGATATCCCAACCTCAAGAAGCACATTAAGATATTCCCAATCATGAATAAGTAGGTGTGTCCAAAGTTTTACTTTACATTTTCCCACTGGGTCAGCATTGAAGTTGCATCTTGGAGATGTCAAGACAAAAAAAATATGTGGGCTAAAAGCATTAGTCTGTTTTTAAAAAAATGGACAGAACTAATGGGTCTCAAGAATGAGACCAATGCAGAAGTGCAAAAAAGTGCAATACCACCAACTGGCCACTAGGTGCTGGCTCCAAAAAGTCCAATTGACTTAAATTCAAAAATGGTCATTTTCAATCCTGAAGATTTAGGAGCATGGTTAGTTTGATTGACAGCTCTGGACTCCAATGATTTACAGGTAGTTTGGAGGCTCATTTAGCGGTGAACTCAAATTCAAGGGTCAGACCGGCCTCCTCCCTTCATATCCAATTATGGTCACTTCTGGTGCCAAAGAAAATCAACGTGGTCACATCCAAATGCCAAACTCCTGACTTCAAAACGTGAGTCCACAAACCAACAGGTGCTGTTGTTAGTTTTGTCCATTTTTTAAAAACAGTCTATGGCTGAAAGTCAGTTCTGCTATGTTAGAGAGACTAATGTATGAATATTATGTGTTAAGAAATGTTTGGTGCCTACTTTCTTTTTCGAAGTGTGAGGAGAAGGGTAGCCCACACTGTGTCCTGTAGCTTCTATGATGAATGAAATATTCTCTATTCGTGGACCACAAACCAGAGAGGACCCCAAAAGAGCAGTCCATTTGCTAAGGTCATCGCATGCCTGGGGACAGCACAGACAGTACAGGAAAGAGTAACTCTAAACACTACAAGGTTGTTAAACACTGATTAGTAGTTAGTGACAGAATTCATGAAACACTTAGATCAATAGCACCAAGTAACATCAAGCCAGGTGAAAACTGTGTGGAAGCAGAGTTAGACCTGACAGACAGTGACACAATCACATTCATCACTCAAAACCACACAAAGCAAACATTTTCCCTTCAAGCATCATGTAAGTCATGATATTCCTCGAAGTATCCGAGGATGCAAGTCTGAATTTTACATTTCTCATGACACAAGGCTTGTATAATCTATGTAAGCTGCCTTTAAAAGATGAAGTACTATGCAAAACTTCTCAGTACTATAATCTCATCCATCACACAATATCACCAGGGGGCATCTGATCACTCTCAAATTCATTCTGCTATATAATGAGTAAAGAACAATAGAATATAAATTGTCATTAACATGCCACAGTGTAGTATTTAGATTATAATAGCATAACAAACTGTGAAAATCTCACACTTTGCACTCAGCAAGAGGCGACAAAATTATTTTCCAGGATAACTCCTGCTATTCTGGATATTTCACTTGTTCCTCACAGTTTCCAGGACTGGAGAACAGGTCTTGAGGACTCTATGTTGTGCTTTAGGTCTGCTAATTGCTAATGAGAAACTTGAATATCCTAGTATGTATGATTGTAGATGTAGGAGCCTGGAGCATGCTGAGGGCAAGGGTACACAAAGCTAATCTGCTAATTCAAAATATGGATGCCTATTTAAACTTTAAACACATACAGGGGAGACCTGTAAAAATTACAACACTTAAATTATCAATTTAAAACACACACAAACAGAGAGGTAGGCACCAAAGTTGTGAGCTTGGTCTGGTCATGACCTCTCACAGCCCCAGATGGTCTCCATTGAAAGTCTTTAACATTGGAGCTTTTTTCCTTGTGCAAACCCCTTAAAGTCCTGTTTGTTTTCTAACAAAGCAAAAATAAATGCATTATATAATGTCGTGCTTATGCCCTGCAACTGGCAGAGCCTGTAAACCATTTGCAAGATGCAGCACTGACACAACTTGTATTAAAAGTAGTTCCGTGACAAATGTAAACAAACCCTGGATGTCACGACACTGTATGAATGTGATGTGTTATTCAAATGAAGCCGAGCTCCGGTACCCAACCTGAGGTTCGGTCACATAAACGGCCTTGTCTCCCAGCTGGAGGAAGACGTTGTCCTCGATTGGAAGCGGGCTGGGCTGCCGGCGTGCGGCTGTGTGGGGTCCGGTTTGC
>OOFC01033240.1:23146-39200 GCA_900323345.1 Pseudochromis fuscus | reverse complement strand
GCCCGGGGCTGAGGCCGAGCTGGAGCAGAGGCGGAAGCTGAAGCTGCGGCTGTTTAGTCGGGACAGACCGTGGCGGATCAGCACCGAGTAGCACTTATGGAAGCGCACCCACAGGTAGACGTAGCACAACGTTATCAGCATCTTAGCCAGCGTTAACGAAGAGCGCCATCGTATTCGTGTCACAGATGTCAACTTCAAGGCTCACAGCGGACACATCTCTGTGAACACTAGCTGTCAAGCTAACCCTGTCAGCTCTTCTTCTTCGTTTTTAATAAAGGTTGTAAGAAGCGTCGAGGCGGACAGCACCACCTCTGCTGGAGTACATAATTACAGCATAGGAGTATTATTTAATTCAAGATTCAAACACTACAGATGCCCTAAAAACACATGATGAAATACTTTTTTCTCCATTTTGCCGTGATAACGTGGCAATTTTCCTTGACGTAGATGCATTTTGTCATTAGGGCTTCAGTATGAAGCACTCTTGAAACCTTGATATTAAGGTAATTTAAGGACCTATTATATGGAAGCAAGGGCGTAGGTTTGATGTTGACATTGGTGGGGACATACCCGTATGCCCCCAACATCATTGTATATGTTGTTAAGTGGTGTAATGACACAATGACAGACAAGACCTTTTTACTTTCACTTCAATCATAGTGCATAGCATTACAATACATTATTTACTCAAAACAAAACAAAATAAACCTTCCCAGATCTAGGGCAGAGTGCCTTACTCTGTTTTTTTTTTCTTTTCTATTTTTTGGAAATAAATCCCAATATACACTACTCTATACATTGCTACCACATGATGCCAGCCTGACATTAACTTTGTACCATTCACTACCTAAGGTATATAAGCAGTTAAACCTATACAGTTATACATTTAGTATAGCACCATGTCAAATTTACCTTTCGCCCTCAAACTATTCCCTCCCTACTACAAAAAGCAGCAGAGACCTGCATATGTGTTTTGATGCTGTAGAACAGCCTCAAACCAGCCATGGCCAGCACCAATCCAGCATCAAACCAGCATAGACCAGCACCAAGCCAGCCATGGTCAGCACCATGCCAGCCATGGTCAGCACCAAACCAGCATCAAACCAGAATAGACCAGCACTGATTCAGCATAAACGCATGATGTTGGTCTGTGCAGGTTTGGTGCTTTTCACTAGGCCTATCTGTCACCTGAGTAAAGTGAAAGTACCAAATCAATCGCCATTAAGAGTGAGAAAATGATGGTAAACGATGTTTTGAATTCATTAGAAGTTGCCTAGGGGGGGTGGACTATTTACCTCAGCTGATTTACATTTTGTTTGGTGGCATCTAAAGTCGAGCTTACCTGACACCTGCAACACTGGAAAATGAAACCAAAAAACAGAGCAGTCTCAAAGATGTATTTGGGCGGCGAGGCCAAACTTGGAAAATATTTAACCCTTTGTGTGCTGCACAAGGCGCATTTTTTTCCCTTCAACCTTAACATTAGTGGGGACATTTCAGTCATTGTTTGATTGGTGGGGACGCGGTCCACACCCAATTCTACGCCAGTGTACGGAGGTCATGATTAAACACATCATGTTTTCTTCGTTTTTCCCTCGTGAAAACAAACTTTGGTTATAGAAAAATTTAGGCTATCTATACATTAGGCTATTGAGAAAATAAGGAGATAAATTATCCTATAATCGATGTCTGGTGATAACAAGAAAACAAACTCAAGATCTTGAGAAAACCACATCTCGGCAAAATGGAGAAAATAAAATCCATTTAATCATGTTCTTTAAAGGCGTCCAAACTATTAGGTTCAGTTTCAGCTTGTTTTCCAAGACTCCACTAGATAAGCTGTCATTTTTTCAACTGTGTACCCAGGCTGTTCTAGTTCCCATATGCTTTATCACACTCATGACAGCATATAAAGTGCATACAGTCCTGTCAACAGTAAGACACTGAATGTCTTCACAGACTCATTGTTTGACACATATTCACAGTGCAGTGCATAGTATCCAAAGAATCTCTGTCATTTTATAACATTAGCATGTGAATGAAGGATTGTGAAGGTGAAAACTGAAATGCATAAAAATGAATAGATTTCTGAATTGCAGCTGAAAAAGCTTTTTGAAAAATGACACAATTAATAAACTTAAACAAACCCATGCAGCTGATCTTGAAATACAAGCTGTTCTGGTCTATACAAAAACTCCTGAACATGTGTCTCAGATTTTTATTTTTCACAGGTACTTTGGTACAAGGCACTTAGTAGGCTTATATGGAATAATCTCCAATTTGTTTCTTGACCAGCAGTGGCATCATGTAAACAGACTGATAATTGAAGGGTTTAAATCCCAGCTCTGACCATGGCTGATTAATTAAAAAATAATTACGTGAAAGTAGAAAACAATTTTATTTTACAATATTTGGATTTGTTCCCAAACTAAAAACTGAATGAGCTTAAACGGTTGAAGCGCGACCTCGTGTGGATCATTGTGTATTTACTGAAACCTTGCTGATTGGACGGAGTGTTTACGACAGTTCACATCTGAACACGGCCTAGCACGCTGCCGGTTCGCTCGCGGTGCTCGGCATGTCCCGCTTGCTTCGTGCTGTGTGCGCGAGGAGACAGCTCGTGCTACCGTTCAGCTCAGCAGCTGATCAATTACACTGCAGCGGTGTCCCTCGGCGTAGCGTCAGCGGTGTAGTCGGTGTGTTTACATCCCCGGGGACAGGCCCCAGCTTTACTCCAAGACTCGGTTCCGTTTTTGACGTCCAAGTGTCCAGAAAAATCAGCATGTCGTCCAACATGATGTCCAAGAGAATGGTGTGGGTGGACCTGGAGGTGAGGGACAGTCGTCTTGCTGCTGTGTAGTTAACCAACACTACTGTATGTATGTTTGTTGGCTACACTAATCTAACTAAAGATGGGCGAATGATATCAATGCCTAGCAATAAGTGGTTAAATAACTGCGTGTACATGCTATGTTTTAGTTGAGCTTGTAGTTTAATGAGTAAAAACATAGGGACAAATATATGAAATGTGTCCAACACAGCAAAACGGGGCATGGTACAAGCTGAGGTTGATGTTTAGTGCAGTCCAAAACACTAAAATGGTGTCTGTAGGTGAAAAATAACACCCAGACCTAATACTAATGACAGGCTTGACAGGTCTGTAACTACTACTGCGTGTACTACTGACATCTGTGCTTTAATATTTTATTTTAACAGGACATGAATAAAAACGACAATGAGCAACAACCCTCCAGAACTTCACATGGCTTTTAAATCAAACTGTAGTTGCAGTTTTTGTTTGTGTGTGCATACAACCCTGCTCTGATTATCACTTGTCCTGTGATGTGCTTTGAGGATATGAAGAAAAATCTTGTACATTGATCTGTAGTATTCAAGACTATTAAAGCAAGTGATGCTGGTTATGAGTCCCAGACACATGTGTGATGTAATCTATCTTCTGTATGTGTTTTTATTATTTATTTTTAGATGACGGGCCTCGACATTGAGAAGGACCAAATCATTGAAATGGCGTGCATTATCACAGACTCTGACTTGAACATCTTGGCTGAGGTAATAAGAACATAATCACTGCTGGGTGCATCTTGTCTCCTGTCTGTTTTGGTAATTAAACTCATCTGTTGTTGGTCAACAGGGACCCAACTTGATAATTAAGCAGCCAGACGAGTTGCTGGATGGGATGTCAGACTGGTGCAAAGAGCATCATGGAAAGGTAACTTGCATTTATACTCAGGGGCTTCCAGGAAAATACAGAGACACTCACATGACAAGGCAGAAAATAATTGCTACACTGAGAGCCAACATGGTAAGGAAGGTTCAAACACTTGAATGATAAAGGACTGTTCATTTTGTGTGACTGCAGTTTTGTAATATTAAATCCAAGGCCAGTATTTGAGCAGTTACGGTAATTTATGATTATTTATAATGTGTTTCTAGTAAGTTTACACTTAAAAATGTTTTTCTTCCAAATCCTTTCAAGTGTTATTATGTACTTCCATGTAAACACAACCAGCACTGTACCCTCACTACAGTTTCACACACTTCTTTTTCTTTTCCAAAATGTATTTTCAAGAGAAGGGATTTTTTTGAAATGTGTTTAGTAATGCACATTCTCGGTGTAATTGTGTTTCAGTCAGGGCTGACCCAGGCTGTACGGGACAGTAAAATCACCCTGGAACAAGCAGAGTATGAATTCCTGTCCTTCGTCAGACAGCACACCCCACCTGGACAGTGTCCCCTTGCTGGTGAGTTTCAAAAAAACAAAGCCACAAACATGTGATATGGTGAGTTGTGTCCACATTCAGAATACAAACAAACCATTAAAACAAAGCAAAGACACCATAAACTTAAGCAGCTGAAAGCCTGGTATCCAGATCTGTACACAGAAGTCGAACTGAGAGATTTTCACTTGTTTTCTGAACACGCTGCCTCAGTGTTCACATCCTGAAGTGTTGCTGTTGTCGTTTGCAGACTGTGACAGTTGCATCTGTTGGAGCAGGCTACACACACACAACAAACCTGTTTTGGCCAATGTAATCATACCTCATAATATGATCTGGGTTCTGCTCATGGCTTGAGTGAGCTACTTTTATGACCACTTTGTCTATGAAAACGTAATGTTGTGCTTCCATGTGTGTTGGCACAATGAAGTTATTACAACAGGGTGACAGTTTAGAGTGTGAATGTGTAGAATAAAAACATGTCAGTAATGTTAAGTAGGCTATCTAGCTATCATTAGGAGTATGGCAATGAAAAGCCTCTATCCAAACTGCCTCAAAGTGTTACGCTGTACTGCATTTGTCAAAGGCGACATCCACATACAGGAACATGCACATTTTAAAAAGACAGTGTTGCTGTTTCACCACAAGAGGGCAACAGTGCTCAGTGTTTAGCATCAGTGCAGCTGGATTATGCCTTGGTGGAGCTTTCTAGTGCTGTTTGGTACTCAGAAGAGTTTGTTTTGAAACACATGTCTACACCATTTTGTGTTTGGTTTAGAAAATTTGAGAGCTGTTAAAGTTCAATGGTACCGACCACTCTGGCTCTAACAGTCCTGTCTTGTTGTTCATTGTCCTCCAGGTAACTCTGTGCATGCAGACAAGAGGTTCCTGGACAAGTATATGCCACAGTTCATGTACCACCTTCACTACAGAATCATTGACGTCAGCACCATCAAGGAGCTCAGCAGGTTAGTGTTTGTGTGACTTTGTGTGATTTTGTGTTGGGGAGTTGTTTTGAAGGTCGTAATGAGGACTTGCTTTGTGTGTGCACTGCAGAGATTGTATCAATGTTTCTAAGTAAGCATTTGAATGTTTTCCACATTTGTCTCTCACCTGGTGGTTGTACTCTGAAAATAGTCCCATGACGTAAAACCAAAGCAATTAGTTTATTCAGTGTGCCTGATGGATGATTTCTTTTTACTTAAAAGCTCCATTAATGTTCTTTTGTTTAAGTTTGTGTTAAAAAATGTAACACTGCTTTGCAGAACAAGGTTTAAAACTCAGTGATTAGTATCTCGGCTTAAAGATAGTGCTGCATTCTCTTGTGTATACCTATATATGACGAGTGTAATCAAATGAGATAATAATGTGGGTTTGTTCTTTAACCAATTTCAGGCGGTGGTTTCCAGAAGACTACAAGATGGTGCCTCACAAGAAAGCTTCTCACAGGTAAATACTAACAACAACACATTAATGTACTCATCAGCTGATCATTTGTTGGTAGTTTTGTAGCTTTGGTCTTTGCTTGTGTCCGTTATGATGACACTGCAAACACCAAAGGCTTCAGTTTTGAGCCTCAGCTGTGATGTACATTTCTATACACAATCTATGTTTTGGAAATTATTGGAGAGCGTTGGATAATAGTAACATTAGTGCATGAGGTCAAAGTTGAAGCAAGAAGTGACTTTGTGAACTGTGATGTTTTTTTTTCACTTTAAAATGACTGATATTAAACATTATTGTCATGCTGGGTTATTATTATGGTAAAAATACTGTTACTGTAAGAAACAAAACTGTTGAGATACAAACTGATTTAAAAATGATCACCTTCAGAGAGATTTTCTTAATTAAGGGAATCCAATTAAAACTGCAGTTTTCTCCTTCAGAGCTTTGGACGACATCCACGAGAGTATTAATGAGCTGCAGTTCTACAGAGCCAACGTCTTTAAAGCATCGACAGATGAGAAGAAACGCAAGATCTTAGAAAACGGAGGCGGCAACAAGAGTTAGCACACACGATGGAGACTTTAGAGCGTTCACCTTTTCAGCAGTTGCATCATTCAGTGTGATTGTTTTGAATGATTTTAGTTCACATTCAGCTGCCCAGTGATCCTTTGTTTGCCTTTTGTTTAAATGATAAATGTTGAGGTTTCATCAAATGGAGCAAGAGTCTGGCCACATTTAAGAAACCTGCTTTTCCAAGTTCAAGAGAGAAACCTTTGAAAATGGTGGTTTTGTATTTATTTAGACCAAGATTGTTCGGGATTGAGTTTAATTTTTTCCTTGTTTTTAAAATGAAACCAAATAAACTCAGCAGTTCCTGAGGAAACGGTCCAGTCTGTGGGTGTCATTTGTGCAGGAAAACTGTCTAAATTGCACAAAAACTACACAAATTTTCTAATTCATGCTCATATATTTATTCTCAATGTGGAGTTGAGGGACACTGCTGCCCCACAGTGCATTGCAATAAAACTGCTGGAGCACATTGCACCTGAAATATTCAACATTTTGGTTGTAATAGCTTCATGAACCTAATTACAATCATGAAAAAAATTACAATCCCCCTAAAATTTCAAAAGGCATGAAGCTGAAATGTCATTTCTGCATGTTAACGTGCAGTATTATTATTTCTTATTACAAGATGAAAAAAAAGCCTTTTAACTGACTGGTCAATGGGTAAAGAATAAGATTGTACTTATGTTGTATAGAAGATGGAATGGTGTTTTTAGTAACAGCAACACAGGTGTAGGAACAGTAGATGGCAGTGTTCACCTTGCAATGACTGAAGCTCAGTACAGAAGCAGTAAAACCAGACAATGTTACAAACTGTGTGTTTGCCCTGAATAAAGACAAATATATTTATATACATATGTATAGTGAGGCAGAAGTATGATTTACACACTAAAAAATGCTGATCGATTTTTACCCAGAATTGTTTAAATATTGAACTGACTACAGGCTGGGTTAATTTAACCTGGGAAGATTGATGGTTTTTACCCAACATTGTATTGTATTTACCCAGCAGCTTGTTGTGTTCACCTAGTGTTTTGTTTTTACCCAAGATTTTGTTATTTTTGCTTAGTGTTTTGTTGTTTTTACCTTGCGTTTTGTTATATTTACCCAACATTTTGTTGTTTTTTCACCCATCTTGCAGAATTATATTAACCCAGCCTGCAGTCGGTCCAATATTGACCTGATTTACGCAAGTGTTCATCAAAACTACTGGTCTAAAATTCAGGAGGTGAGGACACACAGTTCACTGTCCTGCAGCAATGAATTTGAAAAACTTCCTTTGGATGGGACTTCAGTAAACATTTCCTCGCTTCAAAATTCAGGGTTCATGTTTGTCAACTGATAAAACTGTCAGAAGTGATTTAGACTTTTACATAAGGACCACGCAAACACAGTATCAGATAAAATCAGGTGATCATGTTGGACATCATTAAAGAGATGCTGAGGGTTCTTAGTATAAATAGTGATGTTGCATGTTTTATATAATGGCCTCTGTCCTTGGAGTAGTTCCTCTAAAAATGTACATGAGGTGCGTGTGTGTGTGTGTGTGTGTGAAGGAGGGAGAGGGACAGGGAAGGGAGCTTTGGACAGTACCACATTTATAACCTTTGTTATGTGGGTGCTCCAGGTTAACATTACAAGGCCTCATCAAAATGTCAAACAAAACAAACAACATTTAAGGCAACACACACACACACACACACACACACACAGACAGACAGGATACACTCACCTGTACCTGTACACACCAAAGCAGAGTTCACTGAAGCTAGGAGTTTAGAGGAGCCATCGTTGCTGCTGTGTTTATACTGTGCAAAAAGTGCTTTGTTCAGGCTCTCCAGCTTTTCCAGTCCCTCTGATACAGTCTGTCATAGGATGAAATTTTAGCTGATATTATGTGTGTGTGTGTGAGCACAGTCTGCATGTGGTGGTGCAGTTTTGTTGTTCAGACTTTACAAATCCTCCAACATTACCTTTGCCTCCCTCCGCTGCCATTTCTCTTCTTTTCTCAAATACAAATCGATGCAGTAGCAGGAAACGTGTGCTTTTCACACACACACACGCACACACACACACACACACACACACACACACACACACACACACACACACACACATTCACACTGTGTGAACATGTGACAGCCCTCAGACTCAATCGCAGCCTCCCAGATTTGAGTTAATCTGACAAGGCAGGTCATGAAAGGGAAGGCGAAAAGCCTCCACTAACCTAACTTCAAAGTGAGAGAGAGGATGTGGACATGGATAGACAGTTTTCTGACCTGGACTGTGTGCATCCATGCTGCGGTGTGAAAACACTGTGGCCGTTTCCTGACCCCTGATGTGCTGCAAAGCTGTCCGTCAAATCTTTGTTAGCATTTCCTTCACCCCCGTTAAACAGACTGATTGCGATAGCTGCTCACCTGTTATTCTGACAAAGATCTGAGGTATGGTCACATGTGTGCATCCACTACCACACAGCAAATACCCTTTTTAACTGGTTGGAGTTGGTAGTTTGAACATCTGAGTGCTGGAATGACTGATGTCTGACAGGTATTATGAATCTAAAAACTGTAAATATATCACAGTAATAAAGTCTACAAAGAAAAGGCCTGAATGTTTCCCCCTGCAAATTATTAGCTGTCATTAAGTCTAATGTGAGTTTACCCTGCTAGTTGAATGACACCCATCTTTACAAAATATCAGTCTGACCCCAGCAGCACACTCTCGCTGCAATCAAATGACCTCAATTCAACAAGTGAGTGGAGAAGGTCGTCTGTGAATGTCCTCCTTGAGCTTTCCTCAGCTGTCCACTGTCTCCTGCTCGATGGACCCGACCCACGCTGTGACTGATTTTCATTCTAATCATTCCACATTTATTGTCTCCACAGGATAAACTGTAAAGTCGGTGCCACCTACTGTGCATTATTTAGGAGGTAATTTGATTTAGTTTAACAACATGGCCGTTCCTCTGACAGAGTGAATGTTTTCTTTTTTTCCCCTCCTCATTTCTGTTTCCTAGTGCACAATGATCATTACAGCCTCAGGGGGCGGCTGAAGTCGCAGCAGAATTGTCGTCTTGTTAAAACTGAGGTACTGTGAACCTGCCTTTGTGCTGCACAGATGAAGTGAGAGGCCACAGGAGAGCGAACTTAACATTTCCACAAAATACTTAAATTAATTTGGCAGAAAAGGTCCTTCAGTACGTGCATCTACTTAGACTCATGACAATACCTCATAGGAGTTTAGATAACATTATAATTAAACTAGAAGCACAGACCTCAGTGCCTTGCTCAAGGGTCCCTGGGCTGGGACTGGAACCAGCAACCCTCTGGTTCCCAACCCAAGTCCCAACCCATTGAGCCACATTCAAAGCGTTCAGGTGCATTGTTAAAGCATTCAGCCAAGATAAGTAGAGTCAGGGAATTAAAAACGCATCACTATATTTTTTATGGGAAAGGGATCTAATTTATATTCAGTGGTAAATTGATGTTGTAATTATTTATGGGCCTCCCTTTGGAACAGTGTGGTGTGATCATTTTGGGTTATGCACGAGTGATTACGTTGTTGCTCAGCACTGCTCATGGTGGGAGGAGTCCTGTGCTAATCCCTTTTGTTACAAGTGACCAGGCCACAGACTCACACACCTTTGCCCAGTGAGAGGCCACTGAAAAGAAACACAAAATGTTCAATTACATCACGCCACCCATGAGTTAACATAACCGAGGTTGAGCTCTTGGAAGGCTGCAAGCAGATCAGAGTGCAAGACAAGCTAACCAGTCGGCCGTATGTCGACAGCAGCAACGTCATGATGCCACAGGTCCAGGACCAAGGGGACCCACCCAAGACCAAGACCACCATGTATGGCTTCAGCAGCTAAGGCTCTCCACAGCTCCACATCTCCACGGCTTCATCCTCTGTAACCACTGGACCACACAACAGACCTGTGATTGTTTTCTTTATTTATTTTATCTGAATGTGTGTCACTTCCTACTCTGAACAAAAAAACATTTATTCTGTGTTGTAGTGTTGTCTGAAGATCTGCTCACTATTAAATATTCCTGAAATTATAGGTGATGCGTTTTTAAATTCCTTGAGTGTAACAAGGATTATTGGGATTTTTTAGATAGGACTCTATCCTCTGATCTTGTCCATAATATATTCAATTTGATTCTTATGTAATATATCTCTCAAAGATGAATTAATCAAAACACGTACACTAGTTTTTCTTTAATGCTCCTAACAGACGAATGCACAAACAAACAAACTTTGAATGAATTTAGAAAGTGAAAGTGAGTGAAATGTATTGTAAAAGGTTTTGTGATGGTTTATATGGATCAGTGAGATATTTTAATTATTGTGCTGTCACCCTGATTGTTGTGGGTTTGGTCACATCAAGATACATTTTTAATAAGTTGACCTCTTTCATAAATAAAATATTTGGGATCTCAACAAATCTTTGTAGTCGCGCTTCAGGCAAACCCCCCAGAGCTGACCTCTGACCCTCAGCAACTTTTACTTTCTACATCAGAAGCTGCAAACGATTGCTCTTTGTGTTAAGATCTACTTTGCACTTTAGCAGCTGTTCATATGCTAAAAGTGAACGCACTGATTTTAATGATAAATAATACATAAAGACTAAAAAGCCTGTTCATTTCCCATCTGATAACTGGAAGCATGTAAGACTTTAATATTAAAACCGAGGACAGAAGTAATGGGAATGGTGAGTAAAGGCACATCACTCAAATATTTTACATTTGCATCAAAACATTTGCCTTGATTTTCAATATTTGTGAATGTTTTTCATTTCTGACACAACCCTCGGGCCATTTATCACACAAAAACCTAAAACATCTGTGTTTATTTTTTCATATTTCAGCTGCCATTGATCATTAAAACTTTAACAGCATAAAGAATTTTGAAGATCACGTCGGTGAGCGTGTTTAATCACCAGACTCACGTTATAGCTTCAGACCTTTAAAGGAAAGTCTCTGCTTACATGCTTCACCAGGTCTTCCGCTCTAAATTCAATCACACTTTTCCTCTGCAACGCTTGTGATGAAATTTTCACAGCCTTTATGTGTCTCGCCTCTCCACCCCTGCTGCTGTGGATGGCGCAGAGTGCACTCAAACTTCATGTTCTCTGCGAAAACAAACACACAACACTGAACTGTAATTAGGTGTATTCCACGAGATGCACGCCTCAGATAACTTCAGAGCTTCTGCAGGAGTTTAACCTCTGCGACAGGCAGGAGTCACAGGCCTGTGACTTCTGCGGTGCAGCAGAGCAGCAAGCCGATCGTCTCTGGGGTGCGCTTGACAGAGCTTGGTGTCTTTGATTACTCAAATTAAGTCTGGTGATTATGGGGAGCGACGGGGCTGTGCAGCTCTAATGGAGAGAATCAGGAGACAACCTGCCATATGTCCCTGCCTCAGAGAACCCAGTGTTTGGCATCAGCAGGTTTTTATTTATTTTTTAAACCAGCAAGCCTTTGATGTGTGTGTGTGTGTGTGTGTATGTATCTGTGTGCACATATGCATGTAGCTGCATAATGTTAATGAATTACCTGATGTCAGAACCAATCTGTGAAGTTTATTCACATCTTACTCCAAAGCTGTTGTCTTCACTGAGGATCAAAAGGACTCACTCCACTCCACAGCAGCTCCACACTGACACACTTTGTAAAGTGAATAATAAAATCCTTACAGAGGCTTTTTGTTTGTCATAAAAGCTATGATGAAACATACTGGAAAGTACTGAGAGCACAAACCTCTGCTGAGAGAAAATCCAGCTGTACTGATGTAATAGACTGAACACTGTTGCCCTCTTGTGGTGACAACTGACATTCCATTATAATAAATAGGGAATTTGGAGGGATATTTTTTTCCCAGACAGGACCCCATACTTGAAAATCAATCCATCCAATTACAAATAAAAAGGAGAAGATTAAGTAATCATAATTTGGATAAAAGGAAATAAAGTACAAACACTGGCAAATATTAATAAATATCACTGATTCTGAAACCTTTAGATCCTCAACCCTGCAGCCAAGACCAACCACTTTTTTTGGGGTCTAATTATCCATCTTTAGAGTTTAATGTGGCACACCAGCATGAAATAATGATGACAGGAAAATTAGAAACTGGGATGATTAATAAAATCATCCAATGAAAATGACATAATTCACAGAGCTCATATGTATGCATGTCATGTAGCAATTATTATTATTTGTGAGGAATAAAAAAAACATTTTCATTAAAAATATACATATTTTAATTGAAAATACACAACAGCTACAGAGTATTCAGTCATTTGTGATCTGATCATCTGAAAGGGAAACATTTACTGTTAATATATGGTTTTCTTTTGTTTTCATCTGCGCACATAAATATGGATCATTAGATTAGTCGTCTGTATTTACATATCAAGAAAGAAAGCTGTATATCCGAGCCACAATCAGAGAAACATAATCCCTGCAGGGAAATGACTTTGCAACAGACTGAAAAATAAAAATGTAGTCCTGATGTCTGGATCTGACTTGCAAGAAAACTGTGCGTGGAGGGTGGGGGTTTCGTCTCCACCCTCGTCTCTGATGTGCGCTATAGTCTGAATCATGTCAATATGTGTTTGTGATGGGTCTTAGGTTTGCATTAAAATTTAATGGGGAGGAAAAAAAAGATCAAGCCACATTAAGCTCCATGTTTGTTTATTTCCTTTGGGGGTGTAGTTGTATGTGCTCACTGCTGGGAACGTTTAGTGCTACAAACCAGCACACTCAACTCAACTTGACTTGACTGATGCTGATACCAGCTCTCACACACACTTCCTGCTCATGTCAGACTGCAGACTGTACGCCAGAGAATAAGAGATATGCTGAGGAGCTTTGATGCTCGACAGATTTCTTCATGTACCACAAGTCTGTGCATCCGTAAAAAAACAATTTGACAGGTGATCCAGCAGGGTGAACTCAAGCATGATGATTTATTTATTTATTTTTTGAATATACTTTAATACTGTTAACACCATGAGCTACCAACACTCAGTGAAGTTATGTGGTGTGGGTGTATTACCTCAAACAAGGTAGTTATGCTTGAGCCTGTGTTGGTTTGCTTGTTTGCTTTTCTGTCTGTTAGCAACATCGTGAATAAATTCAAGAAGAGATCTCAATGATTCTTTATTTTTATTTTGCAGAGATAGTTTATTAGAAATTATTACATTTTGGGCAAGTTTGAAGAGGGGGATCCTGTCCAAAAATTGGAGCAATTACTTAGCAAAGTTAATGTTAACAGAGAACCAGTAGAGGGCAGTAAAACACCACTGGTTTGTAGAAGAAGGAAGCAGTAGGTACAAATGGAAACCAGTGAAATGTTTTGGCTTTTTAGGTAAAATTTACCCACATTGCTTGATGATAACATCGACAATCTGAGACTTGAGACAGCCTGGTGGAGATCAGACATAAGATAAGATAACAATAACGATACGATACGCTACGATCTGATACGATAGGATACAAGACGATACAATACGGTGCGATGATGCTTTATTAATCCTAAAAGGGAAATTAGGATGTTCCAGCAACACATGTATCAAAATAAAACACAGAAATACCAAAATATTGACGTGGATTATGCCTTGGCTGAGGTTCGTGCTCTCTGTGTGCTTTCTATTGCTTAATTATTTGGTAGTCCAGAAAACACCGCTACAGATGTGCAGAAGGCTCCACAAAGCAAACTAACCCAATAGCTAAACTACTTTTATTCACAAAATCTTTGTTGTAGTGAAGGGGCGATAACTTTGTGTAAGTCTACTAAACAACACATACAGACTTATTTGGTAGGACCCCGAAAACACTGAAAGAAGATGAATTCACTCAGATATTAACCAAACACAAAGGTACAAGGAAACAATCTGCTGCAGTTTTGTTGACAGTCAGACCACCTTCAAGGCCTGTGAGTCTTTCCATTTTGAAACTTAAATTGTCTCCATGCTGTCATAAATCAATAAACAAACTGATAGGGTTTTATTTACTTATTGTAAAAGTGATATGCACATAGCAATAATGGGATTATAAGGGTCAGCTCAGTAAAAAGCTTGATTGCTTTATTGGGAGGATAAGGACACATATCACTTCACTTCTATTTGAAATCAACATCTCATGTCATTTATCCCTGAACCTTCGTGGCCTGAAAGCTGTTCTGCACCCGGTGCTCAATTACTGAAAACACTTGATGGATAGATGGAGGTACTTGTCTGCCTCCTCAGCCTCCAGCTTACCTCGCAGACATTGCAGGAATTAATGTTTTCAAATGAACAGTTGCAAATCGTCCAGAAAATCAAGCAACCAAAAATACATGCTGTGAGGAGAAATGTGGAAAACTCTGAAGTGGCAGGAACTCAAACTGAATGCAACTAGCAAATTTAAACCAAACGAATACACTCGACTGAATGATGAATGTCTGTGGTGTGGCAGCTGTGCAGTCAGAGGGATGCTAACAGGTTGTCCCGCCCTTCCTGACTGACTCACTCTCAGATAATCACTTGGACAATAACATAATACTGCCAACAAACTGCTGCAGACACCCAGCTGTCAGACATGCCAGCGAGGCAGGCTCCTCTCTGTCTCTGCTGTCCATCACCAGTCATTGTGTCATCTATCTCCACGGTGCAGGGCGAGCCGACAGCCCGTCAATCACCTGTCACACCTGGCCTGTGTGTGGGAGGACAGCGGTGGCCACTCAGCTCTTTGCAGGAGGACCAGGTGTGTGTGTGATACATGTGCCTGTTAATGAATAGTATTGATGTTATCTAAAGCAAAAAAAAAAGAAAGTATGTGCTCTGACTCCATTAATATCTTTGACTAACCAGAAATGGGAATGTGTTGGCATTCACCTCTTGTCTGTGAGGCTGCACTTGCATTTTAAGAAACATCAGTTTTATTTTTTCAGTTCTTCTTCACAACACTGTGGTGCAGTTTTAATAGACTGAATGGTGACTGGGAACAATGTGTTGGTATTTGTGTTGAATTTTGAGTTTAACTTTCTGAAAAGAATAACAGTTCTTCATGAAAAACACAGAAACACACTGGAGTAGTCTTAATTTAGGTTTTTTCATAAACTGTATATTGAACGGACAAAGCTACAGCGACATCACCTGAGATTTTGTGGACAAGAAATTTAACATTTTGAAATCACCATGTTGGTTGTTTGGAGCCAGAAGTGACCATATTTGGATATGAAGGGAGGAGTGAGGGGATAGGTCTGATCCTTGAACCCGAGGACGTTGCTGATTGTGTTTGAGACTCTAGTTCACTAGTGAATCCGCCTCCAAACCATCTGTAAATCATTGGAGATCAGACTTGACAACCTTAACATCCCGAATCTTCGTGTTTTTGAAGCCAAATATTGACTTAATGATGAAATGATTTTCAGACGTTCCACCAGATCGCTCAGAAGAAGAGTTGACATCAGTTGAATTCAGTAATTTTTGGAGTCAGCATCTAGTGGCCATCAAGAGTATTGCACTTTTTAGCATTTCAGCATTGGCCTCACTACTGAGACCCAGTTGTTTTGTCGATTTCTACATATATGTGTTTATTATTCTAGTCCAACAAGTATGCAACTGTACACACAATCATTCTTGTTAACATGTGTTAAAGGTAATTAAGTTGAAATATATTGTACAAAACAACCCCTGCAAACTAGTTTAAACTCCCCAGCTCCAACAAACCATTTTAATTTTGAATCATCAAAAATTCGCTTTACTAAGTCCTAGTTATTTTTTTCTAGGCAGTAGGCTTGCATATGTA
>OOFC01033240.1:0-23126 GCA_900323345.1 Pseudochromis fuscus | reverse complement strand
GCATTGGCCTCACTACTGAGACCCAGTTGTTTTGTCGATTTCTACATATATGTGTTTATTATTCTAGTCCAACAAGTATGCAACTGTACACACAATCATTCTTGTTAACATGTGTTAAAGGTAATTAAGTTGAAATATCTCATCTCATCGTCTATACCTGCTTAGTCCACACTTGGGTCGCAGGGGTCTGCTGGAGCCTATCCCAGCTGTCATAGGGCAGGAGGCGGGGTACACCCTGGACAGGTTGCCAGCCTATCGCAGGGCTAACACAAAGACAAACAACCATTCACTCTCACACTCACACCTACGGTCAATTTAGTTTGATCAATTCACCTAACCAGCATGTCTTTGGACTGTGGGAGGAAGCCGGAGTACCCGGAGAAAACCCACGCATGCACAGGGAGAACATGCAAACTCCGCACAGAAAGGCCCGAGCCGAGATTCGAACCCAGAACCTTCTTGCTGTGAGGCACAAGTGCTAACCACTGCACCACCATGCCGCCCCTAAGTTGAAATATATTGTACAAAAAAACCCCTGCAAACTAGTTTAAACTCCCCAGCTCCAACAAACCATTTTAATTTTGAATCATCAAAAATTCGCTTTACTAAGTCCTAGTTATTTTTTTCTAGGCAGTAGGCTTGCATATGTACTGTTGGGGTTGGAACAGGTGAAGCCATCTCACGGTATAAAATTCTGCTGTACCCTCCCAGAGGCTACTAACATGCTAGCCTTTGATTGAGTGACAAGCAAGAAAACTATCTGAAGGCTCACATCATGTGCAAATATCACACTCCCTGCCAGACGAGGAGGAAGCCAGAGCTGATCAGTATGCTGACAACGGTAAGTTATCAGGACTGTCAGTCCATAACTTATGCATGGGCGAAAATTTAGCCTTTCAGATGACTTACTCGCTTACCTCCACTGCATGCATTGCACAGCACACATAACGTCATTTTGTCTACGCCTTTCCACAGTGGAAAATAATCTTATCTTTGCTGTCTGCCAAGCAAGCACTGAGCAAAACACACAGGGGGTGCACAAATAAATACTCTGTGAAGATGGACCATGATTTCCTGTGATCGGTCTGAGTAAAAAACATATACTCTGATGCAGTATATAGAAATATTCTAGTGTGCTGCACAGAAGGGTAAATATGAGATACGTTTATATAGTAGTAGTTTACTGTGTTCTTCCTGGCAGATGGTCAGTGTTGGTGGACTGCCCCCAGGTGTCCTCAGGGTTTAAGTCTGGGCTTTGTCTGGGCCACTCAAGGACAATCAGACACTTATCCTGAGGCCACTCAGGCATGGTTGTCTTGGCTGATTGGCTTTGGGTGCTGAAGAGTGAAGCATTGCCTCATTCTCAGGTTGTGATTGGTAGAATAAGATGCATTAGCATTTAGTCAGTTCAGTTGAGAGACAGAAAGGAAATAATGGGTTAAAGATCAATTTATTGTTTATTCTTTATTTGCATCCCAATAGCTTCCACAAAGTGACTGCTAGTCTTCCTGGAGTCCACATAAAACAAGAAAAATGAAAACCAGCTACGGTAAAGATCAGAAAATAAGCACGGACGACATAAACAGTAACAGTCTACATACATGATGAGCACAAAAAGGATAATTTAAATCTTCGGGAATTAGAGGAGGGTTGAAGAATGGAGCTGAAGATCTGGACCGATGTGATGTGGACGGGAACGACTGAGGACTCATGAGGATGTAGCTCAGGAAACTATTTGCATCCTTGTTTGAATGTGCATTGTGAAGTAATGAAGTAAATTATCTAATGATGATTCAGTTGGCCACATTAACCTCACGTCAACTACAGCATCTTCGTTGAGGAAATGGTACAGGGTAACCATGGAAACAACCATGCAGCTGGTGGATTGGGTATCTTGTGTTTATGTTGCTGACGTTTCTCTGTTAGCGAGTGTAGTGTTGGTGTGTGGTTTAAACTCCATTAAACACTACAGGGACGGAGGAGTGTGCTGCGGACTGCTGCCGTCCCGCTGCAGGAGGGAGCACTTCCTGTTGTTTGTCCCTGAAGCCATCGCACACAGCTCTGGACTCTAATTCAGCCACTTTCATCTGGACTATTATCACTATCACACTTTTGATACTGTACTTCTTTTTACTTTATTCTGCTTTGAACATGGAGTCCTGCACAGCACAGCATGTACTAAATACTGCAACATCAGGCTGGGTAAATACTGCACTGTACTGTGGCACTCTACAGAAACCTGAGTAGCATTTCCCTTGTATTTATATACACACACATTCTCTGTATATATTCTCACTGTAAATACATTTCACATTTTAGAATTATTATTTTTCATTTTGTTATGTCTTTTTTATGTTTGTTGAATAAATAAAGTGTTATCTTACCTTTTCTCCATCATCTAAGTAAGTCAGTCATTATTTACTGTAGCTGGAGTGAGGACCGTCTCCATACAGACTTTTACAGTTTCCAGGACATGTTTCTGAAATGAGTGTCCTCTGCAGCGTGGCTGGATTTGAGTTTTGCTTTGAAAGGAACGAGCAGTTATTCCAGCATCTAATCACAATGCATCCTGAGCATCTTATTTTAGAGGTGCTCTGTCCAACTGGTTCTAAAATTTCAAATATCTATGTGCAGTGAAACCATTGCAGCTGTGTAGTCTTTGTTGACAGTCGCACTGATGCAATGATGTTTATCTGATGCATCAGAAACGTGAAATCGACGAAACTCTGAAAATCCGGGATAAAAAGCCAATTAGGTGGCATCACTGTTATATTCTAAAAAAAATACAATTTATTGAGATTTGAAAGTTTCATTGACCTCTGTTTTCTAAAATTAATTTTCAAATGTTTGCATTGCTCAGTGCCAGAGCCACTTTGTGGATTAATCCAAAGACAGGACAGCAGCACCAGGAGCTCAGTCAACAACAACAACAACTGTAAAATATCCCACCACAAAACCACATTTGGACAAACAACTTTTTCAATAAAGGACAGTCACATCCGGACCACAACGCCAAATGAAATGAAAATGATAACAGACTGTAAAACATTTACTGCAAAGGTTAAAAACTGGCTGAAAACCTGACAATGTAATGAAATTGTTAATGTCTGCAGGGTGTGAGTGAGGAAGGGAGGGAACCAGTGTGTTTGATCATAGTGAATGACTGAGAGACTGAGGGAGGGTGTTTTTAATGGAGCAGGCAAATGGGAATCAGGTTTTTACACTGTGTAGTATAATTTTGTTTGTACTGATGTATGCGGGTATTGTCTATACTGTTTTTGTTTTGTTTGTTTGTTTTTTTTCCTTTTTTCTCATCTTTTTTTTGTTTTCTGAAAAACTCATCCAGGGACAAGAGTAACAAATTAGCTCAATGGTAAATACTCTTTGTGCAACACATCAGATTTTAGTCTATGTTTATTGCATTGTCCATGACACAACAAACAAATAGATAAATTAGTAAAAACACAGCTGATGCATCTTCCCTGTTTGTTTAATGAAACTAACTTAACTTGATTAAGACATCAGAGGTGTCACTGCATCTCTATGACCTCATATTATATCAGAACCATGTAGAAGAAGAAGAAGACTCTCCTATGTTTAGGTCAAAATTCATTCATGCTATTAAAAAACTTTCCTCACATTAATTTCACTTCATGTGGTTTTATTTCGGCGACACCTACAGGCAAACTGAAAAGTTTTTCATATGTTTCAGGTTTTAAAAGTTGCCCAAACAAAAAGAAATGAATTGTAAATCCCCTTTGTTGTCTCTCCACCCCTAAAGAGGACACACTCTCTGTACTGTCTATGATATACTCACCATAAAGCCCAAGGTGATATACTGTTTTACTGTACGTGCTCCACTGTATGCGACTGATAATTTAATCTGCTGATTTTTATGAGTCAGTGTCACATTATGTCCCGTTGCAGCTGTGTTTAGTTGTGCACAAACTAAGCCTTCTTGTTTATTTTTTGTTATCATTCATAATTCCCAGGTGAATACTTGCTGTTGCTGACTCTGGTTTATTGTTGGCTTTTAATGAAGTGCAGTGTTCTTTCTCTATCAACAGCTACCCAGCAGGCTTGTTAATCAGTCTTGAGTCTCTCGCAACTACAGGCCTTAATTATGTTTATTGAGACATGCTGACACTAGTGTACGGCCTACAGAGTAAACAGCAGACAGCACTCTCTAATGTTTGGTTGTTGTGAGGCGGAGTACACAGTAGTAGTAGTAGTACTCTGTGCATAGGAGGAAATCATGGAGGAGGGGGGGGGGGCTCTTCTCTGAAAACATTACATTATACAATATATGCTTTGGAAGTACTTGTGTTAATTATAAATGGTGGTTTGGTTTGGTCCACGTCCATCCTCACACACTGTCTGTGGATCAAACTGTGGAAGTGTGTGTGGGGGCTGAGGTGAAGGTGTGTGACTGAGGACAAATTATGTGTCAGATGTTTTTCTTCACTTACACCACTCAGTAGTAAAGTTAAGTTTATTTATTTAGTATATTTAATATGGCATGCATACACTCAATGTGCTTCAAAATAAAACAAAGACACATTGTACATGACCATAAAACAGGAAAAACAAGAGCGGTATTATGAAGAAACATGTAGTAGATGATAAAAAAAACATACAGGAAAAAATAGTAGTATTATTAAAAAAAGTAAAAAAATTGAAATAAAAAAAATACAAACACACACTTAAACCATAAGACCCCAGACCGATTTCTCCTTAACACTCATCAGACTGAAGAGACCACAATCAACACATTTCTGTAATGTTACATATATGTTACATATTGTGTACCCATGACATGTAATATTATTCTTTTAATACTAGAATATTTTAGTCAGTCATCTTCTGTACCTGCGTATCCAAACTGGGTCACAGGGGTCTGCTGGAGCCTGTCCCAGCTGACAACGGGTGACAGGCGGGGTCCACCCTGGACAGGTCACCAGCCTACCACAGGATTTACACAAACACAGACAATCATTCACACTCACAATCAATTTAGACTCATCAGTTCATCTAAGGCAGGTCTTTGGACTGTGGGAGGAAACCCAGACATGCACAGGGACAACATGTAACTCCACACAGAAAGGCCTGAGCTGAGATTCAAACCCAGAACCTTCTCACTGTGAGGTGCTGACCACTGCACCGCTGCATCACCGAGAATATTTTAGGACAAGTAAAATAATATTTATAATACTTCATTATCTCAAATTTAATATTCATTCAAGCTAATCGAATTCAACTTCTGTTCTGTGTCACACCATCAGCATCATCTATCAATTAGCATCTTTACATGCTCTGTAGCCACTGCTACGTATTATCCAGGTTTTAATCATGTTCAAGATGTGATACAGAACATAACCTGATCATTTATCTCTGGATGAGTCTAACAATATCCAGGTTACTATTCAGGTCACTGTGAGGAGCTGCTGTAATTAATATGACACACTGATGGTTGTCCTGACTCAAGTTTACAAAAAATATATTTTACTTGTTTCCTTAATCACACAACCTTCGGTGCACACTTTAGGTCCACACCAGGCCAGAGGATGTCAGTGTGAAACTTCTGGAAGAGGAAGATGTGTCCAGGACTGAGACACTTATTAACTTTAACATTACCCCAGTGCCACAGTAACAGCAGCGTGGTAGAGATCTGTTCACCAAATAATCACTTCCTCACCTTGTCCACTGCAGCTGCTGTTATATGTACTGCATGCATGTTCAGTATTTTACATTAAACATCTAATAGTTACAGTGTTCTTTGCTAATCTTGTTGAGCGACTGTCAGTCAGTCAGTTTGGATCAAACCACATGCACCCACGCTGTCCTCGAGTTTTTGTGTTTAACTGGGAATAAATATGTATGTGTTTTGCTTTTGAAGTTTCATTTTGGTGCTTAGTTAATCTGTTAATATTTAATGTTAAGATTGGAAGAAAAAAGGCAAAACCAGCACAATCCTGCTGTGCTCCCACGGTGTTTTATGAATAATTGCTGCGCTGTGCTTCGATCAATAGAGTGTTTTTCAGACATTTACTGTGGCGCGAGTGGCGTTCTCAAATCTCACAGTGGGTATAAAGAGCTGTAAACGGTGTCAATCTTGTACAGGTGAGCGGGTCAGAAAACAGAGCTCAAGTGAGATAAACAACCAGGTGCTCATTGATCACACACCAACACTTTTGTACAGATTTGTGTTGTGACATTAGTGTAAAGAAAGTCTTTAACACTGGTGTCACAAGTTCAGTTACTACACTCATTTAACATGTGTTTCTGTGGCTGTAGCCAGTGACTCTGTCAGCTAAGTATGAATTTATTGATTAATACACCAAAGACAACAGTCTGGGCTGCATCAGGTTTGCAGCAAAGTGGATACTGAGGCCAAATTACCTCCATATGAAGGAAATGTGTTTGATGTGTATAGATTATTAATGTTAAATATCCTCTGTGCAATAGACACTGTGATTGTTTCCTCAGAAAATAAAGATCTCAGACAAATATACTGTGCTTGTGTTTGTGTATCTTCATCATTGTGGAAATCATCGTCATAGAAACATCACAATATCACTGATCTCTGGGCTGATCACCACGACAGGGGTCGTTTATAAAATGAATTACAGCCGTGCTAAAGCTCGTGTTCAAACTGCATCTCAGGACTGGAGTCATGCAGTCGCAGAATGAGCAGCTTTTCTATGCTGGGCAAACACTCGCATTGATCCATCGATCAGGTGGAGTCCGGAGTGGAGAGGGAGGCCGGGAGGGAGGGAGGAGAGTTATTGCACAGAGTAGAAAACGTCTCCAAATGAAGACAGAACTGAATTAATTGTTGAGTTTTATGTGTGGATAGTAAATAAGCAGTTGCTTGTGTGTGTATGTTGCTGTGAGTTGTAGGATTTTGTCTGTTTAATTACCCACAATCTCAGTATTTTGATAGATCTGCTGGAGAGGGCCTGGCCTTCAAAGGCAGATGATACTGCTGACAACGTGGAGTTAGTGCAGACACTTCGGGACACTCATACCTGTCTGTGTTAGTATTCTGTTTTGCTCTTATTCTTGATCAATGTTCATTTACAGCACACGGCATCAGGTGGAGGGAGTGGTGGTCTCGACCATCATAAGTCTTGATATTGATTGGCCGGGTGCTGACATTTGATGTCAAGCAGTCTGATTAAAAAACCCGCGCTGCATGATATAACTGAGCAGAGGGAAAAGTGCCCGTTTTTGTGGATGATATGGTTTCTACGTTGCTGTTTTCCTGACTATCATTTTAACCTTAAAGCTTATTACAACCTAGGATCAACATTTATTCTGGAGAAACAACACCATTGCAATAAAAAAAGTTAGAACCAGTGGACAGATGAGACTCATTTGAAACCAAAGGAATTTTTTTTGTTGTTAAGACAAGTTGGAAAGGAGTCGATGACATGCTGCAGGATTGATGAGCCACTGTAATCTGATGTTTCTGTAACGTCTCAGATTACTGGACCAAGAAGCACAACACGCACAAAAACTCCAGCATGTGAAAGTAGAAACAAGACAAGTAGAAAAACCTTTCCTTTAAACCTGGAGATAAATTTAACTGGGGAATTTGTTGTGGCAGAATTAAAATCTCAAAGTGACAATCTTCCAGTGTGGAACTGGTGGACTGTTGGAACGAACTGAATAAACAATTATAATTGATTAATCTGATGTGTGTCGAGGTGTAAACACAGTGGATGGTTGTGCATAATGTCACTGCACTTCTCAGATCGGAGGCGGCAGATTCATCAACAAACACACCCTCCTGCTCTCAGATGGCTGCAGGGATTTAATGAACTGAAGCTTTTCAAATTAGATGTGAACAACACATCCTGTGGAAAAAGTTTTTAATTCAGTTTTATTTAAATATCTTCTTAGTGCAAAGTCTAAACCCAGCTCCCACCAAAATACAAACAACTGTTATTTAAATGAACCTGTACCCACTTGTGCCTTTCCTACCAGCAGTGTACCATGCATGTGGCTGCAAAACACTTCAAAAATGGCACAACAAATTTGAAGGTCTGAGGAAAATTTAAATAGCAGGATAAAAATATAGATGAAAAAAACCCCCCCAAAGATATATCAACACAATATTCTCTATTATCACAGTACATCAGTAATTAATCAGATTTATAGTAACTGAAAGATCAGTAGATCAATGAATGTTTGCCGCGTATAGAAAAGCTGCTCACTCTGACTGCATCTCCAATCCTGATATACAGATAATAAAATCTATTGTTTTACTTTCTGTGGCCTCTGTTCCCAGTACACTTATGGTGCATTTATACTGGTAAAAAAGTACCTGGAACTTGGTACCTGGTACAACTTTTCATACCTCCTCTCCTGCAGTTCCAAAAAAAGTACCCGGTCAGGTACTAATCGTCACTGTGTCGTTGTGTCGTCACTGCGCGGCACGTAATCTGTCCCTCAAACACGCCATTTTTAAATCTTCAGCAAACCGTGCAGACGTGTTTGAAATAACAACAAGAAGAGAAATGGCATCTGTTAGAAATCCTGCCCCATGGACTCAGGACGAGGTGCAAACCTTTCTGTCATTAGTCGCAGATGACAAAATTCAGTGGGAGCTGGATGACGCGGTCAGAAATGAAAGAATTGCAAAAAAGATGACGTCACGAATGACGGCCAGCTACATGGAGGAGGGATTATCCTTGGCAATATAAATGCAACCGAGGGGGGCCGATCCTGAGCGAAGCGAGTAGGTACCAGTGTAAATGCGCCATAAGTGTACTGAGAACATAGGCTACAGGAATGAAAACAATATACTTTATTATCTGTATATAGGATCTATACAATACTTGATCTCTATATCAAGTACCGGAGCTCATCTGTACACGCGTGCTGTCTTCATCTGATCTTTTCTGATTAGTCAGGATTTACATTAAATGTAGCATGAAGTAGCAAGGAGCTCACTAACATGCACACATCGAAGATTTCTCACTTGTATTCAGCTCCTCAGCTGCACTGAACCCAAGGCTAATATGTACATAACATACAGAAAGTTCTGAATGTAACTATGTGAGACTGTGGGACCACCATCCACATCGCATCATGAATGTGTGACAGTATGTTTCTTAGAGGAACCTTTACCACATCCAATAAGTTTATAAGCGTTTCTGCTTTAGCAGGATTTGCTTCACGAAATGAAACACTAAAAAATGCAGATCAAATAAAAGTCATTAATCTCTCTGCAGAATGCTACTGGGTCAGTGTTAATGGTCAAGTACAAATCTGAAAAGGTCAGTACACAGCAGATGGAGACCCCGCACTGAATCAGACAGTCTCATCTGACAAGTCCATCAAAGTTCAGTTAATAAATAAAGTCTGTGTGCATCAGCTAAGTTGTTGCATGGCGCAGTAAGTCCTACTTCATCCACTGCAGCTGGATTTCTGCTCCATCAGGATGAAATGAAGATGACGATCAGTGTCCAGAACTGCCTCCACTTTATCCTGTTTGCATCTCTTCACCACAGCCTCCAACATTTTACTGGAGCAGCTTTTTCCACCAGTTTGTCCAGACACTGTCCATCTTTGCAGCCTCCCCAGCAGACTGCAGTAAAGTAAAGTAAACTGCAGACTTCAAGACAGTGTCCAACTTTCTGTCCAGGTTCACTAGTATCTGCTTGTTCTGTGTGAATGGAAAAAACCTTAAGCAGAGGCAGAGATTTAAAGCATCTTGAAGACCCACTATCACCCACTCTACTCCTTTGTATTCCCCACCACCTCTCCAGTGACCATTTGAAATATTACACACCAAATACATATTATGATTAATGCATTCTATTGTATATTATACTACTATGAATATATATTGTACCAAAGTATTCTTGTGTAGTTTCAGTTTTAATTTTAATGATGCTGCTGCTACATCTGAATTTCCCCTCTGGGCATCAATAAAGCCTTATGTTATCTTTAAAAAAAGAGCAGATAAATCCATATCCACTGTTAAGTTCCAGTATATGTGTACATATATGAGTGATTTTATATCTTCACAGCTTGTTACTCCTTCTAATAGATCAAATCTCCTTTTGAAAATGAGGGTTTAATTGGGTGCTTTATCTTAAGCAGATGTCTGATGAGATTAATCTTCATTGCCTCGGTTTTTTCCCCAACAAAGCCCCTTTTGTTTGGATAATATGTCAGACTTTAAACTTGATTTAATTGCAGTGTGGTATTCTGTTTGATTTCAGTGAGATATTCACAATTACTAACATGAAAATAACCAGATAGAGTAATTTTTTTTTCTGGCTGTGGAAGCTTTAAATCAAAATGTTGATAGATCTGCACTGGCAAAAATCTAACGTGCAAAATAAATTAGAGGTTAGTGAGTTTCCTAAAGGATTAAGTTCAGAGGAACATCCAGGGAGTGGAGCTGTCCTGTTTTTCTCTCTGGTGACAACCTGATTCCTGGGATATGCCATGAATCATTCAAAAGTGTTGCGAACGCGCTGCCCACGGCTCAGCTGATTCACTAGCTGTCGCTGCTCTTCTCAAAGTTGGGGAAGAGAGTGACGCACAGCGAAGGCCTCACAGCTCAAGCTCAGCACTGACACAATCACAAGGTCAGACACTGTACATGACAGAAGCCTAACGAAGAGGGACAGTGCGTCTGGAAGTGCAGACATTCAAGCTGCCACTCTTTAGCTGACTCTGGTTGTAATGAGGAGACATCTGACACTGCTTAATAGATGAAGATGGAAAATTCTATCAGACAGGAAAATGTTAAAGCATCCTGAGCCTATTGTTCCCAAAGACTGTAAAATTATTTCATCCTTTTCGTTTGCTTCTTCATGGTATGTCATATTTGATCTTTTGTTTTGCATATCTTGAGCTTTTAGGTGGTGTTGTGTTCACCATGTTAATGACACATTATCCTCATGAGTAATCTGCTGTGGTTTTCATGGAGTAATGAGGAAATTAATGATCTAATTAGAACAGAGGTGACAAATGACAACATAAGTGGGTGTTTTTCTTTAGATGGTAAACTCTATGGATAATAAAGTCATCGCTGTCGGTTCTCTTCATAGACAGTAGATAGAAATGAAAGAAGGAAACGGTTCTCAAAAACAGACCAATGTCAAAGTGTAAAAAAGTGCAATACTCCCGATGGCCACTAGATGCTGACTCCAACTGACTTCAATTCAAAAATAATAAAAAACTCAGTCAGTTCTTTTCCCCTCATGTCATTCTGTGTGAGTGACGTGTGGTGAGGTTTGTAACCGGTGGGGTCAAGTCCTCCTGAGTCAGAAATACAAATATATGAACCTTATAGAGTAGCTTCAATTCACCATTCAGTTGGCAGTTTACACACTGACTACTAGTTATGGTTCATATCATCATTAATGATCATTGACTCAGCATTATACACACATTATGGCAAAAAAAGAACAGAAAAATAAATAAACCTTTGATGATATAAAAAAGATGATTACTGTATTTTCCAGACTATAAGCCGTTACTTTTTTCCGACACTTTGAACTTAAACACCGATGTTTCTCATGTATTGGCGGCACGAAGCTCGTCAGCTTTTTACAAGCTAGCAAGCTCCGTGCCGCCGATACATTTAGCGTCGTCACATCAGACCCGGTCAGAGTGGACCACATGAAACTGTTTGAATAAATTCAATAGCGGCTTATAGACAGGTGCGCTCAATAGTCCGAAAAATACGATAATTAAAACATGAAATTTCTTTGATTTTTGCAGTAAGGGCAAAAACTAAAAATGAACAGACTGCTGCAGTGCACCTGAGTTTCAAATGTTCATAGAAGAAGAGCAACAACAGAACAAGCTTGAGAGATAACACACGCCTCCTCACCTCGTGGTTTTATTAGTGTAGTTTTATGTCAGATCAGAGGGACTGAATATGTTATACACATATATAAACACATCACTCAGACTTTGGAGAGTGAGGACATATGATAAAAGTGTCCACAATCATTACTTTGGTGACATACGGAGAGATAAGAATAAGCATGTGCCAGCTGCATGTGCTCAACCCAGATTGTGTAGGATTACACAACCTGAGGTGAGACTCAGCTCATTGCTGCCTCACCACTCGTCTCTCACTGTATTTGAACTGGAAATATGTAATGTTTGCTGATAAAAATGATTGAAATCACACACAAGTTACATTTATAGCAACAATCAGCTGACAAACTGTAATACTTATCATTTTTTGTTGCATTGATTATGACAGGATAGACTGCATGTCCCTGTTCAAACGTCAGACCCTCCTCCTCCTCACTCCTCCCTTCATATCCAAACATGGTCACTTCTGGCTCAAACAAACCAACATGATGATCTTCAAATGCAGAAGTCCTGGATTTAATACACTTGTCCCCAAACCAACAGGTGACGTCACTTTATCTTCTGCTTTCAAGATGAGGCTTTTCTTCATGGCTCAGTTGATCCTGAACATCCCTTAGTTATGCTGCTACAGGCCAAAGCTGCTGGTGGATCTCCCATGATGCACTGAGCATCTCTCCACTCTTCTCTCTTTCACTCCATTTATTCATACACCACCTCTCAATATTATTATGTACAGAGCTTTTCCTTCCCATTGTTTCTAAGTGATGCTGACGTGAGAGTTGTTGGAGTTTCACAGTATTGATAATACTGTAAGGTCGTGAATTTCCCATGTAATGTGTAGCTATAAAAATATAAATTGATTTGAATAGAAAACAAACCCCCTTCCTCAGCACAATGTTTTCAAATGTCTAATGTCTTTTAGTGAGTTGTCTAGCAACAGAGTGTAACCACCAAACTGCAATGTGATGTGAAAACACACACTGATTAATTCAATATGAAGACTCTGTTAGAGCAAGCAGCACGCTGACAGGTTCACATTTTTACAACCTTGAAAATTACAAATCAAAAGGTGCAAAGCAAGCTTGTAGTGCAAAGGTGATTTGTTGGTTACTTTGGTGAAAACTGTGTCAGTGAGGAGATGGTGTAAATCTGCGATCTCCAACCTTTGTTGCACCACGGACCGGTTTAATGTCGGCATTATTTTAACAGACCGGCCTTCAAGGTGTGGCAGATAAATACAGCAAAAATAAAATAACACAACAGGCATATAAAACGAATGTGTCCCCCTTGCCAAGAAGCTCTCTAACGACGTTTGTTTTTTACTCATTTTAGCTAGTTTGTGGACGAGTTTTTTGGGTAACGTCTCTAATCACGTGACCAAGACAAGCGTATTAACCTCTCAAGAAGGACAGATAGAAGTTAAGTCAGAGAGAATCCAGTCAATTTTCAAAATAAAACGTCTTTCAGGCTCTAATAATCAATACAACGGAATTATTCATTCTTTCTGTGCGGCCCGGTAACAGGTGCCTCACGGACCAGTACCGGTCACTGGCCCGGTGGTTGGGGACCACTGGTGTAAATTAATCATTATATTCAAACACCAGAAAAACCTGAAGTGTGTGTGTTAAAACTAGGATTAAAGATTTTAGTTCATTAAAGCTCTGCAGCATCAGAAGGACACATGCTGATAAACCTGCAGCGTCTGATTAAGAAGTGCCACACCCAGGCATCGTGTTAGTGGATTACCAGGACTCATACATCTTGTACACCTTTCTACGTTTATAAAAAAATGTATTTACAAGAAGTAGTGTTTCCTATACAAAGCCTGGCAGGCACTGAATTATGTGCTTTGTGTCAACACTGCTTTAAGCTGCCACTTAAGCCATTAGTCCTTCAAACCTCCTTGCTCACACTCCACTCAGAGCCGACGTTTGATCGACTGGTTCTTCTTTTTTCCAAAGATTTCCGGCTGACCAGATGCCTTGTGACACATTGCTGCCTTTCATTCGCCCCATTGATGTATGAAGCTTTGTTAATTCCACTTCCGATAAAGTCCTATTCTGACTGGATGGCTGCCTCCTTGACAACAGGATTTCTCTACTCACACAAACACACTGAGGTAACTTCATGCTGACATGTGGGAAATCGGACAGAGGAACTGATAAAACTGCACGGCGGCTGACCAGAATTTCAGATATTCAACCAGTGACCCCAGAACTGCATCGCTGATCAGTTCAGGAATTAATCAGGTGTCGTGACCTTCCTCTAACTGCACGTGAAACGACAACAGATCAGGCAGAGACTGAAATCAGCATTTCCTCAGGCATCAGCTGCAAAACAGAAAAGCATTGCATTAGGGACATGTTGCTAAGTATACTGTATCAATATTTTATTATATATCCTATGAAAAAAAAAGAAAGAAAAGAAACTTGAAACAACTTGCTTTGAAAGCATTGTACATGCACACAATCCAGATCTCAGTAGTGGGCGTGTTCATCAGCGGTACAACAGAAAAAATCTGATTTTCTGTTTCTAACCCATTAGCAAATCTGAACAATGGCACGATATTTACTTTTGATAAACACATGATCCTTGAAGCATGAAATCCACTGGTTTGAATGCGCAGACTGTTGTGTTTAAACTAAAGACTGTAGAAATAGATGAAGCAACCGGGTCTCAAAAATGAAGAGAAAAATGTGTAATACCCCCAATGGCCACTAGATACTGGCTCCAAAAAACTCAAAAATAATAAAATACTCACTTAATTTTTTTCCACATTAAAGTTAACTAATCTTCTCAGTGATCTGGTCCATCTGAAAATCATAATTCATGATTTAGTATTAGTCTTCAAAAAGTGGAAGATTTAGGGGTGTGGTTCATTTGATTGGCAGGTCTTGTCTCCAGTGAGATCTGACATGAACTCTGGTCCCATACACATTGGACAGCATCCTCAGGTTCAAGGGTCAGATCCACTGCCTCACTCCTCGCTTCATATCCAAATATGGTCATTTCTGCCTCCAAAAAATCAACATGGCGATATGAAATGTGAGCAAACAGGTAATGTAAAAAAACCCAAAAAACAAAAAAATTAGGGTGTTGCATTACCTCATCAGTTGCCCTTATTAAATCAAATTCAGACACTACTCCATTCTTAGCAAATTTGTTAAAAATTCCCATGTGAAGTCCTCCCACAGTCCTGTTTAACCATAGCAACAGTAACCACACCCCCCTCCTCGGTCTGTCTCCTCTTCCTCATCCCTCCCTCCTTCTTGTCACAGCTCCTTCCAGGACTTTAGAAAAATTACAGCTCATTGATTTTGTTGGGGGCTTCAGTGGAGTAAAGTTCAGCCAGCAAAACTGTGTGTGTATGTGTGTGTGTGTGTGTGTGTGTGTGTGTGTGTGTGCAGGCGTGTGCAGCTGACCAATGAGTGAGGACCTGGCTTGGAGTGCTGATGCAGCTTCTTGACTATATGGGATTGTCTCATCCCATCAAGTGACGTTATGGATTGAATATTGACATGCACCTGCCTGCCAGCCACTGAAACAAGACAGCAAGGACAACAGCCTCAGTCCCAACAAGGCAGCTGGAGAGCCAGCTTTTTGTTTTTCATTTTAATCTTTTGCTATATAAATTGAATTTTGTTTCCCCCAGGCTAAACAACGGGGGATACAAAGTATAGATAACATGTCTGAAGGGGAAAACTCTTCGGGAAAAGACAAAGACCTTTTGAATAATGCAAGCGCCTGATTGTTTCATTCATGCCGGATGTGCTGTAAAAGATACACCAAAGCAAAAAAGATTGTAATCAAGTCAAATTCAGGTAAGCAGCCGGGGTCAAGTTCAGTTTTGCAAATTAACACCCCCTCTGAACCTGTTAAGATCAAACCAGCCTGAGAGTATTTTTAAACCAAATCTGGATGCAGTCGCTCTGTTTAAAGTGCTTCTCTTTTAAAGCAATATGTTCACACATTAGCTGATGGATGGGTTTAATTAAACCAAGTTTAAGTGGTGGACCTTTGGTGTCACAGCAGGATCGCATAAACTAGGACAATTACAGATTTAGTTTAATAACTGACTCAAACTGTGTATGTTTCTCAAGGGTATTGCAACAGTAGTTAGAAGTGAAGGGATGTTTCCTTTATAGGCTGCACTGACCTAAAACATCAGGAGTGTGGCTGCATAATTAACTAAATGCAGAAACATAAATTCAAACTGTAAATACCCAAATATGTCTTTAAAAAAACAGCTTATCTTCCTACATGCTGAGATTTAACAGCCTCTAAGTTTGCTGTGCAGAAAGAAAATCATTCACAGTTGCTGGGTTCATTGTGGGTTCAATTCAGCACGATCTGCACAAACAGCCGCAAGTTAGTGAAACGTCCGACCAGTACAGACCTCAGTCCTCTCTGGGATTCCCACCTTGTACCGAAGCTGCAGTGTGTTGTGGCTGGATTTCTGTCACACTTTCCTTTGCACTCTTATCGAGAAATTATTTTCCAGGAGATTTCCAGGATATTTTCTGTGACCTGAGGCTGGTGGGCCTGATGGGAATCACGACCTGCACCATCGGGTTCATGTATAGCGTAGTAAGAATGTCACAGTATGTTATAAAAATTTCAGTGTATGTATCGTTTTTATTATGACATACCACATAGGGTAAGCAGCTACATAGACTTAAACAAGATAACATCAGCTACAGTTTAATTTATTTTAATTATTTTCCAGGACAACTCATTTTTGGTTCATTTTACCTGTTTGACTTTGCAGATTTTTTTTTTTTTTTTTTTCAACTAAATTTACAAATCAAGCCTCAAACCATATTTGAGACGCCACTTGTTAGTATTCTCCTACAGCTGTCCAGGCCCATGCTTTAATGAAATAGATACATACAGATAACATCAATTACAATTATTAATTAAGTTTTATTCATATACCACCAGCTCATAACATATGTAATCTCAGTGCCCTTTACAATGTTATAGAGATAAACACAATAATTCGCCCTGAGCAGCACTCGGTGACAGTGAGGAGGGATAACTGCCTTTCAACAGAAACTAATCTCCAACAGAGCCGGACTCACGATGGAGGAATACTCACAACTGGATATAGACTGTATATAGCATTGTCGTAGCTCACGTGATGTCGCCTGATGGTTTGTGGACTTTGAAACCAGGAGTTTGGTAGTTGAATGTGTTAGCAGCCAGAAGTGACCATATTTGGATATGAGGGGAGGAGTGAGGAGGCGGGTCTGAGGCCCAATGTGTGAGGCTCGATTTCAGAGCTGGTCTCATTGGACAACAACCCTGTCAATCAAACTAACCACGGCCCAACGATTAAATGATTTTCAGATGGACCAGATCCCTGAAAAGAAGACTTGGCTTCAGTTAATGACATCAGAATGACATGTGGAGTATTTCATGATTGAAAATGATTTTTTAATTGAGTTCTGCATTTTTTTGGAGCCAGCATCTAGTGGCTGCTGTGTGTATTGCACTTCCACATTGGCCTCATTTTTGAGCCATGGCTGCTTCGTCCATGTCTGTATAGAGTCTATAGTAAGGGCTGAGACGGCTGCTCAAAGGATGTTCTTGAAACAACTTCTGAACCATGGATATTTGTTAGGGATCATTGTCTTTCAGTTTGCATACTGAATGTGTCATTTTTCCTAAGAAGGGTTTGGTATTTCACAGAAAAACCATAATATAGTTCACATAATCAACTTTACCAGTTGCTGTGTCAGCCAAAAAAAGCCACAATGGTGATCTTCTTGCCAGTGCCACACATGTCAGTTGTCAGTGCTGTTTCTATACCATGATTTCTACACTGCTGCCAAGATGCCTGGAAATGTTCTGTTTAAAAATCCATTACCATGTTCATGTAATTAAATCATTTCATTTCTGAGCTTTTAAGACAGGTCCTTTGTCTTCGCCCTGTTTACCACACACCTTGAGCATCTGCATATAGACAGGATTTACATCTGTATCCCAGCTGAAGCAGATTCAGTGTTCAGGTTGTGTAACACTACGTTCTGCGTAACAATAAACTCTGCAAGAAAAATCGATCCCAATAAAAAGCGCTCAGTCTTAGTCAGCTTGTTTGAATCCGAACCTGAAAGACACTGCTGCTTTCTTCACTCAGAGGGAAACGACTCCAGGATTTGAAATAATAACCTCCTGCATGTGCCTCGTGTCTTTCATCCCCTCAGAAACACACAGCCCCCTTCTACTGACACACATGACTTTTGAATGAGATGGCTCAAAATCCATAACGGGAGCATCCTGTATGTGTGTGTGTGTGCATGTGTGTGTGTGTGTGTCCAGTGAAATCATCCAGGACTGCAGCTGAATGTGGCAGCCAGCCTCTGTTGTGTGATCCTTCGGGGCTTTGGTGCCCCTGCTGCTGCTGCGCCCTGGGCTCTCCCAAGGTGACCCCCTTTTATCATCTCGCTGCTGGACTCTTGAAGGAGCTCCGCCTGTCACACAGCTCTCACACATGCCGACACACACACACACAATGAGTGGTGGTGAAACCCAACATTCTGCATAATAATACAAGACAAAGACATGACTGAGAACGTCCATGAAACTTCACTTCCTGTGATGCTGAGACACTGACAAAGGGAATCCATTCAAATATTTACACGTCAAAAATCAGGCAAAGTTAGGGCGGATTACATGCGGCATCTTTTTAACATGAGGGTTCTGGAGACAGCTCAGTATGAACACGATTTCTCAAATGGATGCACAGGATAACTGGCTGAGGAAACCTTTTGAGACAAGGATGTGTGCATACATTTCCAAAGTGATGACAGTTGTGGCAACAGAGGCCATCTTTAGTAGCAAATTCTACGATCTGTAGATTCTCTGCTTGAGGCAACGGAGAGACTCGCTGATGCCACTGGAGCGGAAAGGAAACGCTGAATTGTGGGAGACAAGTTCAGATGTAGGAATATGTTTTCCTGCTGCCAGTTGTAGGTGAAACCTTCAGAGCAAATACTCAGCATTATGCAGCTCTGATGATAGCTCCAGCAGGAAAGTGTTTTTTTTTTTTTTGAGATCATGTGATTGTTTCTGGTTATTTCCTGCCTTGATTGTTAAACTCATGTATTACACAATGTTGTATCAGAATACATGTGAGACTATGATGATTGTGGTCTTTTTGTCTACCATGCTTTTCTTCTAGTTGAGGGAATCATCCTTTAATATTAAAAATAGTGGATGTTGCTTAACCATTTAACACATGAGCCTGTAAATTTCCATCTGGACTTTTTATATATATAAAATTTAACTTGCAAAATCTAACGTTCACGTGCAGTCGCAGTGTTTTTGTTCACTATAACTCTAAAATCAAAATCCATATTTGTGTTTTTCTGCTATTCTTGCTTCATTGTCACTGTTATTACACTCTTACAACATGTAGTATATAGTAAATCAGCTATGTTGCCAGCTTCTGGGAGAGGCACTAGTTAAATTACCATAATGACACTATATTGAGTAAAGTGCAACATCTCAGCTCCCAGGAACCGCTGGAATTTGTGACATAATTACGGTAATCCAAAGATGCATGTGCAGATGTATCACCGAGGATAGGCTCTGAATGAAGGGGTTCATAAAACATCTTTTCTGAGATAAAAAGACACTTGTTTTTAACACTGCATCTTAAATAGTAAAAATAATGTTTGCTCTAATTAGAAGTTCAAACCTCCTCTTTTCAAAATCAGCTCATATACACAAATCTAACTTGAAAGAAAACAACAACAATTTCATATCCTGGGGAAGATGTGGTTGTTTTTGATCAATAATCAATAGAGCCATTTAAAAATGGTGCTGTAAGGAAACACAGGACTTGTTTGCAGTCGATTATGGAGCTTAGTGTGTCCAAGAGAGACGAAGAAAGGAATTAAAGTTGCAAAATGACCTTTGGACCTCAACTGCTCTCTCTTTTTTTAATGTCTCTATTTTTTGCATCAGAGCTGACCTGTGACATTAATGTAAATTCATTATTGTTTTGCATAATGGGCCCAATATTTGATCTCTCCAGCCAATCCCTTTTGAATAAGCTAACAACATGGCCACCCTCTGACTTTTTTACTTCTTTAGTGTGAATGCAGCCAAAAACATTTTTATTTTCGTCCTTTATTTTAGTTCATGTGTACGACGGCATGAGACATTTTCTGACACATACTCAATGAGCCAGTTGCTAACTTACTGCACGCAAGAAATCTGATCGTTGTAGTTTTGCCCGACATGCAGCTAAACATACTTATCCAATTAAAAACATGTTATTTTTAGTGATCCCTGTTGATGCTGCTGTCCTGTTCAGCCAGCCTGAAAACCACATTCTCTCTGACTGTGCAGATGTCAGGAGATGTCCAACAATATTTGCAGTGAACTGGAAAAAAGAAAACAAACTTGCGAGGTAAAAATAAGACATGCAACATGCACCGCAGAAATGAACGAGCAAATTAACTAATTTCAGTTGAATGCTAAAAGTATCATGCATTGCTCCGGATTGATGATATGTCCCTACATCAACATGTAGTTACCAGCTCTTTTCTTTGCAGATCAATGCAGGTTACTGTAATTAGTTCAGGTAAAACTATGTGTGAGGAGTTTTGTTCTGAGATTGAACCAGTGATGGGAAAGTTCATTTTCTACATGAACTAGTTCAAGTTCAGTTCACAAATTTTAAATTGAACTTGTTCAGTTCATAGTTCATAATTCAAAATTTTGAACTAAATTCACAGATCAAAAAATAAATTAGTTCATAGTTCTGTTTCCCCAATATGTTGCTGCGAGCTATTACCCTCAGATTACTGGCATTTGTTGCCACTCATTCAGTCCACACTAGCAGCAGCTGCAGCTCCCACTCCTACAGTATATTCTCAAAAACATGAGGAAAAAACCTGCTGCTTGAATGTTTTTTTTGTGTTTATCTCGTTTAATGAGGAATTATTAAAACAAAATGATTGATTTTTTAGTCACTCCCACAAACCTTGAAAGGTTAACCGGGTGCTTTAGGCCTCGTCCACATGGAGACGAAGCAAATACGTCTCCCCCAAAAACGGATATATCTATATGCGTGCACACGAAACTGCTGAAAATGCTGTAGTCAATATGCCAGGCCTGTATGTGGCGCTGTCACGCTGCCACAGAAACACACCAACACAAGGAAGAAGACACGGAGCATGCGCACAACACTCGTGTGACATGGAGCATGCGCATTAAACTCGTAAGAGGTAAAACCAACACCCACAACAACACACACTTGTTGCTCACGGTAGTTGTGTAGTTTCAGAAGATTTTGCTGTAAAAGTCAAAACAAGCCCAGTAGCTGCTGCAGCACTAGTGCGACGCTGTGTTCCTCCATTTTTACTGTTGTTGTCGGGGTTGCGCAGGCGAGTTAAGGGTCAGAGGCGGGGCGTTTGTGGAGAATGTGTATTCGCTGTCCACATGGAGACGCAGCGGGTGGCGCCTTCAGACTTTCCCACTCTGGGACCCGGTTTCAAAAAGTATCCGTTTCGGCTGCCAAATCTCCGTCTATGTGTGGACACAAGGAGTAAACGATAAAAAACTTTGCCGTTTACACTGAAACCTGTCTCCGTGTGGACAGGGCCTTAGATCGATGTGCTGTCTCAGGTTTGCTATTGACGTTGTTGATGCACGGAGAAATACAGTATGTTGAGTTCACGTTCCTCCAAAATATGAACGAGTTCATGAACGATTGTTCACTGAACTTGTTCTGGCACAACACTGGATTGAACTAATATTTCATGAGAATCAAACAATTCAGTGAGTCCAAACATGTCCAGAATAAGACATCCTGACAGCTACTGAACAGGTACTCAGATATTTCAGGTCCCCAGATTCCCAATGATTTGAGTAACTCTATAAACCTTCAATTTAACACTAAGATGAACATTTTCCTGTAATCTGTTCTGGTCAATAACATCTCCAAAACTGATTATACATTTCATGTATTTCAAGGTTTCTGGGGACACTGACCTTATCTTCTCCTCTTGAGATTACATTTCCATATTTGACTTTGTATTCCAAAGTGTTTCCCATGCCATGACATTACCTACATCTATTTTTGAAACTTTGATGGGAAAGAAAGGTTTGATGTTAATGACACAGCGCTCCAGCCTTCATCACATTACCAGACTTCACACTTTTACACCTGCTGCTGATGAATGGTCACACACACTTGCAGTTTGTATCAAAACTCCCTGATTGATTGTTTCGATGTGAGCTCACGCACCTGTGTGTCATCTGTTTTTGCCACTTTCCTGCAGTGCTCCTCCGTCAAAGCTGCAGCTTTATATTTACTATCTGGATCAGGATAACCAAACCCATCATACCTCCACTCATTCGGACTGATTCTGCATCTGCATGTCAGATGAAGTGCACACATGACATCCTGATCGGGTTGTGAAGCATAAGAGTTTAAGAATAGCAAAGTCATAGTTGTCCATTTTATTCAGCACTTTTCTTTTGCAGCCTGTGATAAATGTTGCAGCCTTTTGGGGATGCAGGCAGGGCTTCAGACTGCTGGGCTCTTTTTGCTTGGCTGTGTTAAAGCAGAATTAATTGATTTTGAGAGGCATTGGAACAAACTGAAAACACAACATTTATATTCAGTACCATCATGCTCAAGATGTTTAAAAAAAATAAATCTTACCTTCTTTTTAACATTGGAGAACAATATTAAAAGTAGATCTTTTACTTTTAATATCAGCTTTCCAGTTGATACAGTGAACACTCGGTTATTTGCACATCCCACAGACACAGTGCAACATTAACATTCTCTCAGAGTTGTGTTTGTGTTGTAGTGAACGTAGGCTGACAATGACCAGCTCCTTATAAAAGTAACTTTCTCTTTAGCTGCTAATTCAATATATTTATCAGCTTATAGAAAAGATGAGATGAGATCAGATAAAATATGATGAGATAAGATAAGATGAGATGAGATGAGATAAGATAAGATACGATGAGATTGGATGTGATGAGATGAGATGAGATGAGATAAGATACAATGAGATGAGATGAGATAAGATACGATGAGATGAGATGTGATGAGATGAGATGAGATAAGATACGATGAGATTAGATGAGATAACATAAAATGAGATAAGATCTGATGAGATGAGATGAGATAAGATAAGATACGATGAGATTAGATATGATGAGATGAGATAAGATACGATGAGATGAGATCTGATGAGATGAGATAAGATAAGATACGATGAGATGAGATGAGATTTATTAATCCT
>OOFC01033239.1:0-14537 GCA_900323345.1 Pseudochromis fuscus | reverse complement strand
ACTAAAGGGAATGTCGACAAAGCAGTCAGATAAGTCAGTCAGTCAAACTTTATTAATAGAAAACTAGAAAAGCACTCGGAGAGCACAGACCTCCGCCAAGCACATTTCCTTCCATATTGTGACTTCCACCAAAGATATTACTAGTATTAGTCTTGCGGTTATTTATATCAATATTAGTTCCACAGCGTCGTGGCTGTTTAAAGATGTCTGTTGCATGTTTATAGCTTCATTTCTTTTTTTTTTTTTATGATGCAAGTTTCAAAGATCGATTTTTTTCATATTCTGGATCATATTATCCAAAATTATTCCTTTATCCGGATCAATCTTTGATATATTGTAGACCATGTTAGAAACTTTTAGAACCATTTTTGGTGGAGTCATATGCATAAATGTCGCATATGGCCCTATCTCCCAATGTTAAAGAATCCTTCAAAAAATTCCTGGATCCAGACGGTGATCCGGATCACTTCTAAAATCTAATCATTTGTTCCTTATCACCATCTGGACAATCCCTGAAAATTCAGGTTATATGGGCTTATTGTCAGAAGCAGGTGCTCTGCAGACACATGTACAGTAAACAAATGTACAGTGGAGTAAAGCTCAACCAGCAGTCAACACATAAAGACACCTGATGTGCGTCGATCTCCGCATTCGACCCAACGGCTCTACCCCCGGGTGCATGTACTGCGCATCCTTGGGGTTTGTGATGAGCACCGCAGGCCACTGCTCAAACCTCAGGTCAGAGAAACTCAGCAGGTCGTGGTCAAAGGCCAAGACCCTGTACCTGGAGGAAGAGACAAGACAAATACTTAATACAAAAAAACAAAACAAACAAACAAAAAACACAATCAAAACAGTTTTGTTGCTGTCATACCTGCGGTTGTCCATCCAGTCGCCAAGCTCGAGCTCCAGCGTGCCCTGCGGATGTCGGCTGTGGAGGACGGGCATCAGACCGCCCAGTGTGTGCAGATGGCCACACAGATACGCAACCGTAGATCTGAACACAGAAAGTCCAAATGTAGAAGATGGAGTTAAAAGGTGAATCATTCCAACTATCAGCTGCAATTTCAACATATTCAACAGCATGAAATTAGGACTTGCTACCTGCTAGTGCTCTTCACCTCGTGACATACAGTTAGCTCGCAGGTAAAAGGAGCAGGTTGCTGAATGTTTGCACCATGACTGAATGGAAAATTATGCTGCTCCAAATCCTGTTTCTAAAAAAAAAAAAAAGGTTTATCATCCACTAACTTCTTACCTCATTATGTCCCGAACTCCTGGTGAAGGGGAGACGACGGTGGAGGTGGTGTAGTGGCCAAACCAGATCGACTGGTTGCTTTTCAGACTCTCAGCTCTGAACGTGTCCAGCAGGTCCATTTGAGTCTGTCACATATTAAGGAAAAAAAACATCACATTACAGTATATTTACCAATTCATCCCACAGGCTAGATTGTACCCTCTGGAGTATGTTTGACACCCCAGGTTTAGGATGTAATAGTATAAAAGTATAAGTACAAATTACTCCTTCCTACTGTTTACTATTTGGCTATTTGTTAAGCGCATTTTCTTTTACAGAACTGTGTGATTAAATGGCTTCAGTCCCCTTTAATCCTCATCTAATCCAAGTGTACAAAAGAACCAATGATGGTGGTATTTAAAGACTGTTTTTAACAAGGTGTTGGACAAACTGACCTGGTTGAGAATACCAAAGAAATTGTAAGGTCTCTTGGGTCCTGGAGTCAGGGTGGCATCCACACAGACAAAGGAGTAGTTTCCAAAGGGAGTTTTGTGAACATAGTGGAAGGAGCCTATTTTCTGATTAGCTGAGTATTTCCTAAAAAAAAAAAAGGAGGAAAAAAAATGTGAACAACAAGACACTATACAGTAGGGATGGAGCCAGCAGCGCCACACCCTAATAAAGCTCTGAGCTAAATCATTGCATTTTAAAATAAATAAATTAGCCGTGCATCGGAGACCATTTGCCTCGAGGAAGAAAACCACAGCATTACGAATATCAGGGAGATAACAGATCAATCAGCAATAACTGAAGCAGCAACATGAAAAAGACAAGAGAGTCGGTCTCTTCATGTAGATTCTGTTTCTATTTTGGTCGTCGGGAAGCTCAGACAGCTTGGATTATTGTCAACAAATAAGTCTGTCACTACTTATGTTTCAAGGGTACTGAAGTTACAACATAGTCCGATCGACTTCATGCTCTTTGCTCACAGCTGTGAGACACACAGGGGTCGACTGTTTACTGACATTTACTGACACACTGATCATGTCACACTGACCTGTAATAATTGTTGATACTGTCCAATGAAATGATGTTGAAAGCATCTGTCAGAAAAAAGAAATATCGGTGAGACTAAGCAGCATGCAAGCTACACAACTGGCCACAGATCATCTCTGTAAGACTCTGTTTTTCTCATGTTACATGTACACAATCTGCTGCTACGAAAGAAACCATAAACAGATTAACTGACACACAACAACTGAGATCGATAACAGCACAATAGTTGTCAAAGGAACTGCAGATCCACTCGTAGCCTTCTTTGTTTTTTTTTTTAAAGTTACAAAGTGAAGATATCTTATTTCACATGCCGCAGACTGTGATCCAATAACAGAGGAGAAAACAGCAAAGGAGGAGGGAGGGGGACGTCTTCCTGTGTGACTGCAACATAAAATCCCAGCTGTACACTCCCTGCTTTGGTATGTTTTCAACTGAATTTATGAACTACATAGAAAAAAATAAAAAAGTAATCACCATGATTCCCACGGATGTCGATCCACCTGGTGCGCTCCATAACACGTGACCTCTTCAGGATGTTGTGGTAGGCCTGCCACTCCACCTCATGCTGAAGGGAACCCACTTTACTCTCCGTTTTAGCATCCGTCAGATCCCCTAGGGTAGAGGGAGTCTCAATGGGATCAAATCAAGGTTTTAACTGTCCTCTTTTTAGATCGTATTAATATTTTACGGTGAAGTGAAGTTACTGTACCTGTTGCAAGCACTAGAGCAGGCTTGATCACTTCAATTGTGTCAGTGCAGAACTTTTCAAAATCTGGGATGCGTCTCGGGTCATGAAACCGACTGATGTGAATGTCAGACACCTTCGATCACAGACGGGAAGGGGGGGTAAAGAAAAGGGTTAAAAATGATCTTGGACTTGGTGTATCTGTGATATCAGTATGTCAGCAGTATGGCACAGATTGTACATCATAGGAGTGCAAAGTCTGACTGCTGTGTTGTTGAATCACCTTTCCACCTGACACTGACACACTTCTGTGGTCACTGACCCATTTCCATCAATCATTCAGAGGGAGTTCAGTGGGTGAACCACCACAGCTATAGCAAAGCCACAGCAGGATTTAGACAGCATCATCTAGGCTGGTTGGAAAATAGCTTAGAAAAACCTACATGAAGCTAGCTAGCGAGACAGAGTGGTAGCCCACCTGTATAAACCAGAATATATTGTTCAACTCGCCGCCTGGAAATGGTGGAGAACTCCCCTTAGATCCATCTCCGTCAACGACAGTCGGGTGCTGAACGCTTCGTTTCGGGTGCCAAGCCGTGTCATAGCTGTCCAGCACCCAGGAGGTGATGCACGCCAGGGCCAGTCCGAAGACAACCAGCGCACCGAACAGCTTCAGCATCCTCCTGTAGTGGCGAGAAAGGGGGGCTAGCTGCCGCCGTCTGTCCCGGACAGGAAAAAAGGGCTAGCTACTGCTGGAAACAGCTAAGGGCACACTAAATCACACTAACATTAACTACAGATATAATGGAGCATTCAGCTACATGGCTAACAGCTAGGGCTCAGACCGTCTCTGTCGCTGCCATCGCGGCCACGGGAGATGCATTGAGGTGCGTGGTTCATTCACGGCTCTCCGATCAGCTGCCTTCAGAGGCGGAGGAGGAGGAGGAGGAAGCTCGGCGGGTTAGCCAGCAGCTAGCAGTTAGCTGCTACCAACACATCAGTGACCGGCTGGAAGAGACAACGTCACCGTCACATGAAGAGACAGCGTGTTAAACAACAGACCTCCCACTCTGACATTGTTTTCGGAGTAACGCGACGTGAAAAGACAGCCTGTAAGCTACAGAGGTTCCACTCCAACCTGTTTTCAGAGTGTAGCAATCCTTTACTGCACCTGTCATCGCGAGACGTTTCGGGAATACAAAAACAATACCAGCACAGGAAAAGTGTTTCTAATGTATTATTTTAAAACAAGGAAAATTACAGCTTATTCGTAATATATGATAATCAAACATTTTTTTAAAATGATGTAGTTACATGTGGTCTTGAAGCAGCCACGCCAGTGTTATTTCATCTTCAAGGTAAAAAGTACAATATTTAATTTAAATGTTGTCAATTCATGTTGTACATATATTATGATACATTATGATATCGCATGTAAGATCATGTAGTATATCAAAAATTCAAATTTGCAAAGAGGAAGAAGAGAAGAAGACAACATAAAAAAAATCCCAAGGATACATCATAGACTGTATGTACAAAATATATGCAGTCTACACACTGTACCCAGACACAGTCTATATACAGAGATAAATATAAATCTTTAAATAATGCTACATCATCTGGAATCTAAACAAAAAGTATGTCAAGAATAAAAACTGAACTAAGACATGGATGTTTATTAGTGTAAACCATCTCAATAAAACTGTAGTTCAATTACGATTCAGCTCATCATATTCGTGACCACTCCCAAATGTAATTGAATAAGAGCAGTGGAAGACAGGAAATGATCCAAGTTTGATGATACAGTTTGTGGTCAATAAAAAACATTGCTTTTCTCTATTTGATTCTAGCTATAGTATGAATGATTGAATACAGTGTACCATGATAGTGTTGCAGTCGTACACTGTATTAGTATACTGTACTGTCATGCGCTGGATAGAGATTGCATGGATTAAAACAGAAATATCTGTACAGTAGCTGTAATCTTTCAGTTTCTCTGCAGATGGAGCTATAAAACAATATGAATTGACATCCTATAAAGGAAAAGAACTAAACAAACATTTTACTAAATCAATTATGCACTTCTTTGTCAAGAGAAAAAGGTCACTTTCTTAAAAGACACTTACAAGCCACATTTTCTTAGCTATGTGGTTTTCAACTTAATATAACATTAATTATACTATTAAAAAAAAGAATTTCCATTTCATTTTATTCATACAGAGCAACACAGTTATTATTTTATTATTCCAATGTATAATCTATACATATAATATTTACAATTAGTTTATAAGTATTCAGGTTCAGTTCATAGAAATTCCCATTTCCTTGTACCTCTTGTAGTTAATTTTCTTCTATGTATACTTTCACATTACTCCATTTCAGAAGCAAATATTGTCATTTCAATGTACTGCATTTATATGATACCTACAACTGCTTAGAAGAGTGAGTTTTCATATGAAAAACACATGACCAATGTATAAAATATAACTCCTTACGTACCAATGATGCATTAAATGCATTTTGCTGCTAATAGTTTTCAAGTTATGTTAAAACACAGATGAGAAATGTTTACTTGTACTTTTATCATAAAGTATCTCTAAAATACCTCAGTACTTCTTTCATTCTTGTATGTTAATGGGAAAGGGTAGAAAAATGTGTAGGCCTGTGTGTTACCACATGGCTTGGGGACCCTGCTAAATTTGTCCAGCTTCATCCAAATTCCTTTGGAACACATAACTAAAATAATCTTGTGTGAGACAGCACTATTTTCCAAATAACCCGAGTAAGTAAATACTCAAGTACTGCAATTAAGAATGTTTTTGAGGTTCTTGTATTTATGTATTGTGTATTGTGATGAATGAGCTATAGTAGTGCTCCCTCTTACACCGTGGGTGCAGCAGTCTGCCACTGAAGGAGCTGCTCAGTCCACCTACAGTCTAATGCAGGGGGTGACAGGTGTTGTCCATGATGGATGTCAGCCTGGCTAATGTCCACCTGCTCCACAGACTCCAGAGAACACTCCAGGACAGAGCCAGCCCTCCTGACCACCTTATTTTGTCTCTTCCTGTTTGTCTCAGTGCTGCCACAGCACCAACAGGCCACAGCAGAGGCCACCACCGAGTCAAAAAAGTCCCTAACAGTGTCCTCCCCACTCCAAAGGACCTCAGTCTCCTCAGCAGGTGGAGATGACTTTGGCCCTTCTGGTGTGGGACATCTGTATTTGTAGTCCAGTCCAGTTTGTTATTGAGGTGAACACCCAGGCTTTTGTAGTCTACCATGATGTCAGTGTCCACACCCTGGATGTTCACTGGAGTAATCAGGGGCCCCTTCCTGCAGAAGGCTATCACCAGCTCCTCCTGTCTTACTGACACTGATGTGAACGAGGTTGACTTCACATCAGTCGACAAAGTCACTGATGACTCACCTGTACTTCAATTCCTTCCAAAAATGGTTGTATCATCAGAGAACTTCTGGAAATGACATGTGTCTGTGTTGTACCTGAGGTCCAATGTGTAGAGGGTGGTGAGGAAGGGTGTGGGGCTCCTAGACTACCACGTTAGACACACAGTCACAAAGCCTCACATACTGTGGTCTGTTGGTGAGGTAGTTGATGGTTCATGCAGCCAGATGGGTCCAGTTCAGTGCTCATCAGGTGTCTGAGATGGTTCAGTATGATCCTCTCCATGCTCTTCATTAGGTAGGAGTTTACTGGTCTGAAGTTGTTAGGCTCCCTGAGGTGTGCAGCCTTTGGTACTAGACCCACACAGGGAGTCTTACACAGGACAGAAACTCTCTCCAGACTGAGGCTGTGGTTGAAGATGTGCACAGGACCACCTCACAGAGCTGGTCTGCACAGTCCCTCAGCAGTCCGGAGCTGATGCCATCTGGTCCTGTGGCCCTCCAGGCCTTAACCCTCCTCAGTTCCTTTCTCACCTGATCTGATGTTGGCAGTAAATTATTTACTACTTTTAAGTACATTTTCAATAATCCCTGTGTAATTCTACTTGAGTAAGATTTGACACTTTCACTTATGAATTGAGTCTTTTATATTGTAGCATTTCTAATATTTTTGGCTGAATGCTGCCTGCTAGTGGTGTTTGTTCAAACTATTTTTTTCTGCGTTACAAACAAAACAAATTCTGTCCTCAAACACTGCATATACCTAAAAGAAGATGTCTTTGTATGTACAGTATGGCGAATACGTGATCATTTAAACAATTATGTCACATCTGTAAAAATAAACACAGATTTGGCGATTGTCTTCTGCGCTTGCGCGAACGGGCTTTAAAGCCCACAGACGCCCCCTCCCCTCCCCTTCTCTTTCCGCGCTCCCGAGCTGTTGCGAGGGGCGATCGAATCGGGGCCGCGCGCGCTGGACTCATCACAGAAGTCGTCACGTCGCGGATCCGCAGCGACCGACAGAGATGCTGCTGAGGTGACAGCAGAAGGAGAAAATAGACGCTCTCACTCACACATATTTAACGCTCCGCTCCTTTATTTTCTGTCACCGCCGGCTCGATAGCTATGGAATTCGGCTCCATGTCGTCCCCGCCACCTCCACAGGGATTTTTGTAACCACACCCGGCTCTTCTTTGGATCAGGGATTGGCAGCAAACACCCGAGGTAAGGATCCAAAATCCAGATGGGGGCCGTGGCATGAGTCGGCCCCTTCGGTTTCGCCCCGCTCCATGTAAACGCTCCTTCTCTGTGTGTGTCACTGCAGCTGCACGGATTGTGTTTGTTATCCTGCATGTTGTCAGAGCTTTACAGTCTAAACCCTCATCCAGGCTTGATGAGCCTGCGTGGCCTGTGGACGGCCAATGTGCGTGGACGCGCCTGAGTAAATCTGCTGTGGCAACCAACTCGCTATGCAACAGCTCTGCACAGCAAAGCCGGTCAGTCCTGTGCAGGGAGGTTTCATTTTTGCAGGGCAGCCTGACACCCTGCTGTGGCAATGCATTGAGACACTGCTGCAGCTTTGTCACTGTTTTGCAAAAAATGACTGGAGGCCATTTCTATTTAAAATAATAAACAATTAAGCATGGATCTTTAGGTGGATACATCCTGAATAGAGGAGCAGTTCTCCATTATAAACACACACTTCCTTCATGGCTGTGTTTTTCCCATATCTATGATGTGAGTTGACACTAAACATACAGTGTGGAGGGCCTCCGTATGCTGGCTACTTTCCAGTCATCAGTTCAGACACTGAATTTATCCAGCAGCAAGTCTTTCTGTCCGACTACTGAACCAGGCCACACTCGGATTAAATAGAATATTAAGCCAATGTTTGAAGTTGTTGGCCTGTCATTCTTTCACTGAAGCCATGTGTGTGTTCATGCACAAGCATGTGCTGCAGATTTTTAGGGATCAGACCTGATATTTACTCCCAAATCATCTTCCCAGAGTAGTTGAGGAGGAGGAATCCTCCTTTCATCATGCCACATGTAGTGGTAAACTTCCAGCAGACCAAAAGGGCAGCAGAGGCGATGGCAAGCTGCAGTCAGCAGATGAAAATGGCACTGCACCATCGTCGCCATGGTGATGCCGGGGTCAGGAGGCGTGATTCATGATGAGGCAGGAGCCGGCTGTCATAGATTGGTTTCATTTTTTTTTTTAGTCCTTCTTCTTTTCATTGATGGTGACTGGTATGGAGGAGGAGGAGGAGGAGGAGGAGGAGGTGCAGCAGAGCCGTGCCTCTCTGGGAGGTGTTAGATTAGTCACAGTGTGAGCCAGCCTGGCTTGTGCATAGGTGTGCGCACTTATTTGATGTTTGTTTGAATGCATGTGTGTATTTACATGTAGAGCCGACTGGCAGATAGTAGCTCAGCATCCTTCCTGCTGTGTTATCACACACTTGTGCTATTCAAGGTATACGATATCTGAGACTCTTGACCTTAGAGTAAAGGTCAGGTTAGATAACAGAAACATTTCTCCAAACATCTTCCTTACATTCAGCCTCTGGACATCAGTGTGTAGTAAACAGCAGCATCTGCTTGGTCTCCTGTGATGAATTTGGAGCAGATTAGTTATTTACTGTCTCATACAGGATGCTGCTCTTATGTGACACAAAACATGTTTTTCCCCCCATTAAACGCCCTCCTGAAAGAAAACACTAGAACACGAGGTGACCTTGAAGTTCTGACACAGAGCACGGGTTATTTAATTACAGTGTTTGCAGCGAGCCGCTCGTCCCTTGAGGTTAAAAAGCGTTTTGTACAGCATGTTTCTTCCCCGATTTTGCATCGTAACCAATTAGCATACTATCAGGAATTCAACTGATGTTTTCTCAAAGAGCTGTCGCTTCCTCACTCTCTGAGCACAGAGATCTTGTCAGATGGTAAAAGGAATATATATTTATACAGTATAATTTACTGCTTAAAAGTGACATTGGTTGTTCCCAAAAAAGCGCTTCTACAGTGGTTTGGTTCAAGCCAGCCAGTTTGGATTTAAACAGTGATTAACTTCAACTCCTTTCTTTGTTTCCTTCAAAGATAAAGATGTGTAGTCTGACTATAGCAATGAGTCAGGGCATACACATATCCCAACAACTACAGTATGTAATGGATTGTCAATAACTTCTGAGCAGATAGGATACAGAGAGGATGAATCCTAACAGCTTTGTTGGTGTCCCTGAGTTTTCTTCTTGCATCACATGAGTGTGAGTGAAAGGTATGCACAGCTATTGTATGGATTTTAAATCAGCTGCAATAGATGCATTCATAGTGCAGCGTTGCTTCCAGTGACCATATGTATAGTAATTTTAATTAGATTTTTTTATTCATTAAGAAAGTTTGTTTAGTGTTGTTATAAAAAAAAAACTACACTAATGTTGTAGTTTTCTATGTGGACCATATTTTTTAAATACATTTTTTTGTTTAACATTTTTCAAAGCAGGAAAAAAAAGGTATTTTCTAATCTCTTTTGCTCGTTGGCTGAGGCAGACAGCAACTCAAACAGCAATGTTACACAACAAAACACATACAATATACACATAGCAGTACACACAAAATCAGTAGGTACATGCAGACAAAATAAAATACAGTTAGTATTTTGTATAGCATCCTTTAATGAGTTTAAAAACATTACAAGCACTGATAATTTTTTGATGCTTTATACTATTTGAAAAAAAACTGTCTAATAATATAAAATTCTTTGTACAGTGTATGTATCATATCAAAATTTCTAGTCTTTTTTTTAACTAATTCCCACGAGCCTCTGCTGTACTTCAGTGGCTTATTTAGTGCAGTAATAATCAAGCATGTTAGTAGCTCAAAGCTCTACAGAGAGAGTTTATTTTTATGTGTACAATCATTACAATAAAAAAATAATTACTTTTTTTGGTGATATTTTCTGTGTCGCTCTCATGTTGCTTGCTGGTTAATGAAAGGTTAACAAAACACAACCTTTATCCACCCTAAAGAATATTTTCCTAATAAAGATACAGAAGGAAAAGAAAATATGTTATTATTTCTAAACTTGCACAGAGTTTGTACATATGTTGTACAACTGCACAGAGAGTGTAATTCATTGAAACTGCAGACATCAGGACAGGCAATGATAATAAATAATCACGACAATTTAAACCATTCAAAGCCTATTACTGTAATCACATGTTATAAAAAGAGATTTATCAGAGAGAGCGAACTCCTCCAGTTGTGTTGGATCAGTGCAGCTGCACCAAGGCCACCTTACTCCTGAGCCTTAACCCTGGGTCACATTTCATACTCATCATGTCACCGCTACCTACTCTAACTGTGCTTTGCCCTCTCCCATCTCTCAACCTCTCCCCGCCCGGTGCATGATGGGACTGATTGCCTTCTTGATGTCAGGGATCATGCCCTGTAACCAAATAGTGTTTTGAAGGTGTGTTGCATAACCGTGGCAGCCTGCGCGGCGTGTGCAGAATGATGAGTCAAAGTCGGGTTCACTGCGAGTGTTTGAAGGAAGACTAAAGGAAGTTACCTGCGTGTGTTCTCCAGAGGAGTTTTTTTTATCTGTGACACCGATGTTGTATAATCCAGGAGAGCAGCAGCAGCTTTTCCAGAGGAAACTCCGATTGAACCTTGCTGTGCAGACAGCGTGCTTTTTATGTGTGAGGAGCTTGTGCTGTATTGTAATCAATTTACAGAGTACCACTTTTTAATAGGTCACCTTTTCTAAAGTTTTTATAAGCTATTTCCAGTGTCTACATGAGTACATCCTTCAGTATTCTGTTATAAGTCATGAATTAGAGCCTTGTTGTGTTCCTTTGGCAGCTAGTAATCTTTCAGCACTTGTCTTTTTAGCTTTTTAATTCATTTGCATTATTGAAAAACCCTCCAAGCATCTGGTCCAGACCTGGTCCAAATGAATATTATCTGCAACAGGGCTTACACTATTAACTGTTTCATAATTTATAAGCACAAAACAGCAAAACATCCATCTCAAATTGTCTGTTTAGGCTTTCTTAGATTTCAGTTGACAGTCAAAATTAACAGATTATGTATAATAGTAAAAAAAAAAATCATACTTGCAAGAATTATTAGATGGAGCTGATGAAAACAAAAACCAGTGGGATTTTACAAAGCATTTCAATTAAATGTTAATATTAACAATATAATTAGATACATCAAAGTCAAACTCAGCTTTATTACCAATACAGGACATTGACATTACATTTCTCCTGCATCATTAGTGCAAACAATAACATTAAATAAACACTAAGCCATTATAAAAGAAAGTATTTAAAAATTCTTCAATGTTAAACATCCAAGCAATATAAAAATACAAATAAGGGCTTGTAGCTAAAATTAAATACATAGCTATAATATGCACATAACAGACATGTAAGGGGTGGTCAAGGATCAGTTGTGACGTATTATCACCAAACTGCTGCTTGTAGTGAAACGCAGTCTCACTTAATATTTTATAGGGGTTATTGTGGTTTGTATTTCTGTTGCCATGAAGTAGGAATAAACATAAAACTATTGAACAAAGTGAAATAAAATAATACATAATCAAAGTGTGTGCTACAGTATGTAATAAGCTGTTTTTTTCTATTATATTTTGTCCACTATGTTATGAAAACACAGCTGAATAATGCAAAATTAATGCTAAATTAGACAGATTGAGCAGCCTCATTGTATCTGATAGTATGTTCTCCCTACAAGCTTCTTGGCTTTCATACTCCCAAGATAAATGGCCCGGGAAAAGTGATACTAAGATAAAAACCTTTTTGTAATTTAAGATGTGAGACTTTTGCCTGCGAGTTGGTGGGGAGAGTTTGTCTAGAAAGACAGCTGCTGGCAGCAGGTGTGGCAGCTGCTGGGATGGTCGAGTATCAGACAGCTCCAGCCAATAAGGCAGAGGTTTAACTTTGTCTCTCAAGTGGGAAGCAGTTGTCTTTTTGCTGGACTGTGGTGTATTCATTTGTCGGCTCTGACGTGCAGGTTAGTTCAGATACGCAGATTTTGACAGAGTTTTGTGTCTCTCTCTGTAGGGTTCTCCATCACGGTCCCAAATGCCCGGCCCAGTGTGAGGCTGCCGGTCGAGGGGGGGGAAAGCAGTGAGGACAGCGTCCCCGGTCTGCAGCCGGGATGAGTGGGGGAGCAGAGCAAGCTGACATCCTAAGTGTGCTCTCCCTGGTGAAGGAACGATGGAAAGTGGTAAGTGGCATTGTTTTGTTTTTTTTCCCAGCTACAATAGGCAGCGTGTTCATCCAGCTCCATCGCCGCCTGTCCCCAACTCACCCTCTGTGCCACAGACAACAAGTCTTTGTTCATCACACAATGCTTTTCCTCTGCCTATGAGATCTTCTGCTGAAAGTATCTCACCTGTGGTTTCGACAGTTTGGGGTTGTGCCTCTCTGTCCAGGTTGTGCTGCTGCAGTGTGGGAGATCCAAAAATAGTGTGTATAGCTATTTGTGGCAGTGCAGTGAGCTATAGGAAGCAGCAGCAGCAGCAGCAGCAGCAGCAGCATTCCCTCCGGGCCCTCGTCTCTCACCGCTGTGCCAGCCCGGGCACATGTGAGGCTGTTAACTGGCAGCCTGGCACCACTGGCTGTCTTCTAAGGAGCAGAGTTACATAAGAGTGCCGCAGCTAATCCCACGACTTCAACTCCAAGTGCGACACAAAACTCTGTGTGTGTGTGTGTGTGTGGAGGGCAGCGAAGGACACGTGGGAGCTTAGGGGACATTAAAGCTCTAGTAGTGCTGAGAGGTGAGAGTGAAGAGGTAGAGCATTTAGGAGAAAGTTAGGAGAAGATAAGATTTGTTAATCCCACACCGGGGAAATTGTTTTGCAGCAAAAGAGAAACATCCCGGCCTTCATTAGTGCAAATGATGTCAACGTCAAACACAGAGGATGTCTCACGGTGACGTAATAAACCAGTCACATAAGCTAAAGTCAGATTTTACATGCACTCTGACCTTATTATTCTATATTTACAAAATAAAATGGACTATTGTGTGTAGTGAGAAAACCCACTTTATATGTTTTTAATATTTCAGTGCTGCAATCGGAAACTGTTTTTCTACATTTCACATGTAAAAAAAATTAAAAAATAAAATAAAAATAAAAATCAGCCCAGTGTTTGGAGATGCTCTGTGTGAAACAAGCTCTAAGTGACTTAGTATTTTTAAATGTAGGACTCCTTTAATGACTCTGTGCTACATGTTTTTAAGGGGTTTTTACACTGTTTTACTATCAGAGTGCTGAGGACAGGATGACGTTTATCTATTGGAGCTCTTGTATGTTTGCCTCCAGTGGTTTGTTTGTAACATTATGAAACAGTACTGAACAGATCTTGATGATTTTTTTTAAGTGTGATAGGTTATTACCCAAGGATAATTTATGATTGCAAGATTAGAGAATTACCGTATTTTCCGCACTATAAGGTGCACCTAAAAGCCTTTAATTTTCTCAAAAAACGACAGAGCGCCTTATAATCCGATGCGCCTTATATATGGATCAATATTGGTTAATTATGGCTACCGTAGTCAGGGGGCGTCGCCGAAGTAACAGCGGTAAACACGGTAAACAGAAGAATTCCAGTCCCACATCACTTGTATGTGTATAAAGACCCCAAAATGGCATGACTACACTACCTACGTGATAAAAAGTTGCACTACCTGTTGTACCTTGCTGTTGGTAAAAGATAATACTACGTCACTGACGTTACCTCGGAGAAAAAAATCAAACAGCTGTTCATGTAGCTTTGAACTGTGACAAATGGAGTTGGAAATACATTGTTTTCAACGAAGGCGGCGCAAATACCAGTAAGAGCTACCGGTACGTACGGTACCGTATTGTGAATGCACTAGCTTGTTTTGGGAGTGAACGGAGTTGTCAGAACGTTGGTTTGTTTTCTTTTAACAAAGTTTGACTGACTGACTTATCTGACTGTTTTGTTGACATTCCCTTAGCGCAGCTTGATCTAGATGGATGGATAACACAACCCCAGCCACTACAGTTGTTTCTATTCTATGCACCTTATAATGCGGTGCACCTTTATATATGAAAACTGTTTTAAAATAGGCCATTCATTGAAGGTGCACCTTATAATCCGATGCGCCTTAT